>JAQFYQ010002831.1:0-11269 GCA_034694885.1 Buchholzia appendiculata
GCCCCCCCCCCCGCCTCCCACCTCTCTCAGATGACGGCAGCTAATAACGCCGCTATTAGCCGCTGCGTTCAGCTTTACGATCTATTTCTCGCCGCTCTCATCGTGGACACTCTAAAACAATAATCTACTGGCTTCATATTCCGTGCTCGGCATGAAAACCGACAGCTATAATCAGCGAGGGACAGAAAACAGGAGATCAAAAATAGCACTAACAAATACTTGTGTCTCCACTAATCTGTGCTAATCAGAAGTTTTGAACTGACTATATCACGCCCCTATGAGCCAGTAGTTGCATCTGAGAACATTTCACAAAAACCAGACATTACAGCACATCGCAATATCGTCTTGCTGGTCTGCAGATTACATCTCGATCTACTGATGAAGGGAAAACATTGTCCAACAATACGGACACTCTAGGTCAGCGCATCAAGGTCAGCCCATCAAAGAACTGGCGAAGGACTCGCTTGGATTTGTTCCTACTCACTGCATCCACCTCACACTGGATCCTGGGAGACTCATTACAGACTTGGACAGCGAGACATCAGAGAGCAGGGATTAGTTCAGAGGAGATAACTTTCATCATTCACGCACCGTGCACGAACAGTCTTACAGGAAGAATACATAGAAGTACACTCGCATACATGTGGGCGACATGTAGGCATTAATTCTCACATGAACAAAGCAAATGCACACAAGCACACTTACACGCAACGCACACTCGGACGCAAATATACCAGCACACAAACAAGCGCACGCTCACGAACTCACACCCGGTTTCGCAAACATACAAACAAAATGCAGACATACAAAAACAAATAAAAACAATGAACAGTTTTCATAGTGTTTATTTTTAGAAATACTTCTAAAAATTCTCATTCCAAAGCCGATCATCACGCTCATTAACTGTACGAATGTCGTAAGTCACTTATAAAGTGGCCTAAGGAAACACTGTATGTTGAGATTCTTGTACGGCGACCACGCTGGACACAAGCACGAGCAGGTAATGATTATTCCTTTATTATGATATCACATACCGCCTTTCTAACAATGATAACAGAGTTCAAACGAAACTACAACTTATAAATTAAACAAAAACAGATATAACAATTCGGAATAAGTCACGTGGACGAGTTAGAGAAAACAGTTCATTGTAATATGAAGCACGTGGATGACGATGCCGACATGCAGCGATGATATAAATGCACTTTCACACATTCTCAATAACTGCGCGCGCTCAATCTTCGATCGACTGAATACAGTTAACAAAGTTTCGACAACTAAGAAGAAAGCAATTCTTTCACATTATATTCAGCTTTCTATCAGCAATGATACAATATACAATAACTTATTGCCCACAGCACAATAAGCCACGTAGAGGGAAGAGCAATATTGACTTCCTCCACAGATAGATATCGATGAATGCCATCCATGCTTGTATTAAAACGTTTGAGGCTAGAGAACAACTCGGCTCCTGATATCAGAGCAAAACGCGGCGGCGTGTTATTTGACTGGCGCGGTGTCGCTGATGATAGGACGTCCCACTTCACTCGAGTGTTAGGACATGCTGGGATTAGTTGCTACACTTATCTTGACAAGGCCTCAACAAACAACGGCATAGTGCCAGCAGCAAAGCGAGTGGGATCCACATTAGCATGCTGTATAAACTGAGACGTTTCGCACCTAGTATTCATTCACATATGGAACACTATGACGACGTTATTAAACTAGCTACTGTATAAACGGTAACCAAGCCGCTACCAATTGTCAGTGCACATTTAACAGTAGAATGGCTTGCAGACGTCATCGACGGATGGCTTTATCGCAACATATAACAAACGCAAATGCGCCATATTAATTGTCGGTAAAATTCAACAAATTCATCGAATTTTTTCTAGAAAATGAGAAATGCATCTGAATATGTCATCAGAAATCATGAAAATATCTCACAAAATACGCTACAATAGATAGCATTCAATAGATAGCATTCAATAGATAGCATTCAATAGATAGCATTCAATAGATAGCATTCAATAGATAGCATCAAGTTGACAGTTGGGTTTAATATAAAAGTGATCTCTGCGACATAATATCTATGTGGTAAAGTTTGCACATAGATACCAGCAACTCACTTTGTAATGATGCAAAATCAATGCAACTAATCGAGACTTCAAGATTGTTAGGTATCAGGATTGAGCAACGGCTAACAATGGTTTTATGTTGCTTTATGTTGTAGCATTGTCGAGGCTTTCCTTGGATCATGTTGAATGGACTGTCACGGGTATCGACAAACAGGAAACCAGAAATCTTCCTGGCTTGTGGCTGCCACGGGTACACCGCTGCCACTCTGCAAGCAAAGAAGAGGTATTTCGAATTGAACAGCGCAGTAGATTGAATTGAGGTGTGGGGCAGACCGAGGCTACTGGTTCTACCCTCTCTCGGAGTGGGACAAGTCGAGCTACCGGTCCTATCCTATTTCGGAGTTCAACCTCTAAAACCATCGGCTGCGATCCTCGATAACCATTCTCTCGTTCATATAAAGATTATAACTGATGGATACATGATACATGATACGAGCAGAGATTTAAAGTCAAAGTTCAAACCCGAGTCTACTAAAATAAACAATCCGACTTTGATTTAACAACATTACAATAGACAGCATTGATAAAGAACTGCTGGAATAACAACCGTCAGTTATAACCTTGTCTGTAGATAGTAAGAACATGTCAGGTACAAAGTATGGCTTGGATAGACGCTTGGTTGAGAACTAGAAACTGTTCACGCATTGGTTCACAGCACTAGACAATGGATTTATCTCCTCCCTAAAGAATGGCACACTTGAGAACAAATTCTTCCGTTCTTTGATTGGCCCGTGAGCGATTAGGCTGTCATCTCTATCATCAGTAATGAAACAAGTAGAAATGTGTTCGTTCAGTTGTCTAGCGTTATGTTCTTTTACACAACACAGTGAATAAAAAGTTGATTAGGACTGACTGCGTGGATTAGGACTGCGTGGATTAGGACTGTGTGGATTAGGACTGCGTGGATTAGGACTGTATGGATTAGGACTCCATGGATTAGGACTGTGTGGCATAGGCCTGCGTCGATTTGGACTGCGTGGGTTAGCACTGCGTGGATTATGACTGCGTGGATTATGACTCAGTGGATTGTGATTACAACCGAACAGATTGGCTTAACTTTGACGACAAATCTTTGACCTCACGAAAGCCTCTGATGACGCCAGGTTCCTGTTTTGGTGAAGTTTCCTCAGGTTTGGTTTGGAACCAGTGATAGACTGGAGGCCTGAGGTGAGGAAGGCGAATGTTCAGCTGAGAATTGAGTGCAGTGTTTGCACGCAGCGTACAGAAGGCTGATTGCTTTCTGAGACACTACAGTTGTCTATGTCATACAACTGTTCACAGGTCATACAACTGTCTTTAAGTCATACAGCTGTCTATGTCATACAGCTGTCTATGTCATGCAGCTGTCTAAAAGTCATGCAACTGTCTGTAAGTCTACAGCAGATCATAAGCAGCAGTACCATGTCTGAAGGCACGACAAAAAGTGTGATATAAACAAATCAAAAGATTTCTGAATATTGTAAGTTCAACAGAGCGAAATCCTATCTGGACCACGAAGCCATGGAATCTCACTAGACCACGAAGCTAGTCAAAGTCTAACTAGACCACGAAGCTAGTCTAAGTCTAACTAGACCACGAAGCTAGTCTAAGTCTAACTAGACCACGAAGCTAGTCTAAGTCTAACTAGACCACAAAGCCGGTCTAATAGTCTGTTGACAATAAGAATAGCCTGTCATCAAACTTTTGTTGGCGTCTGACGTCCGTTGACAGAAAACAAACAAGTTGAACTCAGGGCCGACCCTCACCCCTCCCCCCCCCGATCTCAATGTAGAGATCACGAGACAGGACCGAATCCCCCCCCCTGATCCTAGATCACGTGACGCGAGCAAGTCGAGGGAGGAATTGTATGCTTTGATTGACAGCTTGTTAGCGTTGTCCTCACGCACGACTTGCGTAGACGTCGACGCTAAAGAAAGAACGAAGAACTTGAAGACTTGTTTACACTACAGACGTGCAACCACCGTGAACTCATTGTACCGCCATTTGTACTACTACTCGTGCTGTCCTGTGTACCTCTACTTGTACCGTCCTGTGTACCTTTACTTGTACCATCCTGTGTATCTCTGTCTAGAGCGTCCTGTGTACCTTTACTTGTACCGTTCTGTGTACCTCTACTTGTACCGTCCTCTACACAATATCGTCTTATTGTACATTTCTATGGCGTTCTTACAAGTTATACCAGTGAAAACTAACTGATTAGGGTTCATCTATCATCGGGACACCTAAAGGGTACTACTGATGGGAGAGAAGCAAAACCTTGCTAGTCGACATGAACCTTTGATTGAACATATCATCAAGTACAGCAGAACATGCATTCACTGTTCTTCCACCAACAAGTCTCTCATGAAAGCACATCCAAACCTGAACCAATCGTATTGTACGTGGTTGCCGCACCTCAGATTTGCTATTCAATTTCGAAAAACGGGCGCATAATCAGCGCCACCAACGTGATACAACGTATTTTCCAGAAA
This sequence comes from Buchholzia appendiculata, assembly GCA_034694885.1. Taxonomy (NCBI): domain Eukaryota; kingdom Metazoa; phylum Annelida; class Clitellata; order Enchytraeida; family Enchytraeidae; genus Buchholzia; species Buchholzia appendiculata. The sequence continues at coordinate 4,610 of JAQFYQ010002831.1, forward strand.
CATTGCATTAAAACTAGCATGCCTATGTGGAATATGAGGACACCTACTCCGTGCAAAGAATCTTCTCCTCTTCCAGCGGACCAGCAAATGCACCTAACCCTCAGGCACTGGCTGGCTGACCAATCCGCTTCGACAATAAAAGTAACATAATCATAGTCACTGACCAATGGTAATCATGTGTATTTTAAATATCATTATACTCAAGGTCTTTAAAATATTTACGCACTGCAAATTGTGCTAATTATAAAACAAATCCAGCAGATTTAACGGGCTGCTGGCTGTCTGCTTCCCGACCGTTAGGCCATAAGCTCTATTAGGCTATTACCCTGCAATCAGGTCCACTGCCATCTTGCCTGCTCCCCTCCCTCTGCTATCAGGTTCACTCCCAGCTCCCCCCTGATATCAGGCACCTGCAGCTCCCTCCCTCCTCCCCCTGACATAAGGCCCCTGCCAGCTCCCCCCACCCCCTGATATCAGGCCCAGTGACAGCTCCCTCCCCCTCCCCCTGCTATCAGATCCACTGCCAACAGGCAGTGTTGAGGACAGGGAGCTTCGTCCGGCAGCAGTAGCTAATGCGCGACGTCCGTCTTCAGTCAGTGTGGACATCTATCAAACAGTGTGTCGTGCGCGCCGCGCGAGTGAGTAAGGGAAGGAGGAAGTGAGGAAGAGAATGAGTGAGATGGACAGAGGAAAGATGGCGAGAGGAAAGAAAGAACGAGAAAGAAGGAGTGGGATGAGAGGAAAGGAGACAGTAGAAGGTTGGTAGCGTGTCACGAAGCAGCTGTGACAAGTCCAAGTACATCAGACACTTGTAGAGTAGGTGAGCGATGTCCAGTCATAGCGAGCCACACTCGCGCCACATCTTCCCCACAACTACTACAAGACTCAGCATGTAGTGCCCACTTCGAGCCATAGCTAGCCACATTCAGCGCCACATCTTCCCCACAACTACTACAAGACTTATCAAGTATTTCCCCACTTCGAATCTTCTTCAATCTCACAACACTTTCCATCCTACATGCACCGAATAGTTTCCCTAGAATGCAGTTAAGAAGGGGTCATGACCTAAAGCTCACCTTGACCCACTGTAGAGTGGACGTAAGGCTAAATTATTTCGGAGCACGAATTAGTTCAGTATGGAATTCACTACCTACAGAAGTTGTGCATGCTCTAGTGTCATTGCTTTTAAGCCTGCTGTTTTCCTATGTAGCTTGTAAAAATATGCATATTCTTGGTTTTATTTACTGCTGCATTATTACTGATGTGGATGTTTGTATGTGTGGTGTATGACTATGCCATAATGGCATCGCTTGGTACTCCGAAATTTGACACTAAAATTATTGTTGCAAGTTGCTATGTGAAATTATATCAAATTTGAAATCAATTAAATTAAAATAAGTATCGACGTTTTGCATAGCAAGCGCATTTTTCAGTCAGTGCAGCGAAGTTGCCAGGTTCTTTTCTCAAGGCCAAGTACAAATGATTACGACAATGTCATCGATCGACTACGGGCAGGAGGCGAGTCCAGGTGGTATCCCCTTGCCTTCATCCACATGAATTATACTTCAAAGTATACAAGGTTGATCGCACTAAAACTTTAATGTATGTTGTCCGGAGGGCTAGGTCACACAAAGCTCGGAATAATGGAAATCTGATCTGAAGCAACTGTTACTGTGCACGCCGCAATTGTGTACGTGACGCGGTTAACTGTCGACATTTTCACAGACTTATATTCAACAGTAATTATATCCTAATATATTCAGATCTTTAGTTCAATTTTTCGAGCATAAGAATGGTAAAATCTCTTCTCAAGTTGTTTGTTACATGGAACAAAACTTCGCAAAGTGAAGAATTATTAATCCTTTGGATTTGTACACAATCCGACCACACGAAAGAGATTCTCCCACGGCAAGTCAAGCGTAGAACTGCAACAAGAGCTGGGATCATAATTTTTCACTCGTAATGATTTGCTCATTACGTCTGCTCGTAAAACATGTCGTACTTGGGCTGCAGGTAACGAGTCGTTATGAAAACCGAGACGATAAATAGCTGGCTGCAGTCGAGTTTCTCAATGACATGTCGATGAAAGGATTTGTACGAGAGTCGTGTAACCAACTTGCGTGTAACCACTTCGTGTAACCCACTCTGTATCAGCGTCGTGTAACCCACTACCTACTCGCTTCATTCACTTCTGGTCTAGCACAGCAACTTATGAACTCAAGCGAACAGTCAAAAACTGATATGTGCACAAAAGTTGGAGAGCCAAGAGGCAATCGTCGCCGACATTTACGAGTCGAGTTATTACAGGGTAGTGACAAATAGAAGAGCAGTAATCAGCGCAGTAACCTGCAGACATTGCAAGTAAATCTCGAGTTTGAGCTATAGGATCACGGGTCAGATTGGTCAAGATAATCGTTCAGACTAGGAAGGAGTGAAGAGAGAACAGAAGGTAAAAGTGAACGGGCTTGGTGGACGATGTGCGACAGGTTTCAAATCTTGATTATAATGCGCTTCTCTTTGGCACTACATTGTTAGAAATTGTTATGTTTCGTACTAAATGGTAACGCGAGACATTTTCAACTGCTTGAAAATTTTCTGAGATATCAATTTAACATCCGTCTAATGTTGCATTTTCACTTTAAAATATAACGAAATAAATGTATTTTATGATAGATCCTAACACCGCGGGTCTTAGTTAGGAGGATTAAACGTAAGCCATAATTTTAGTCACGAAGCCCGACCTGAGACCCAAATCTGAACCAATGCGTGGACCTCACACTAGGGGGTCAATGGGTACAAACCCTACCCCCGGGCCCCGGGTCAACTCGCAAGGAAATTCTATGGTACGTGTTTCTAACCAAAAATAGTATTAAGCTCATTCACTGTAATCAGAGGTGCGTTTCAATACATGCATTTGGTTCATTTTTATTGATAAAAATTAAATTAATTTTACCCCACTCTCACCCCAAAACGAAATTCTTACTGTCAGCTTTAAGTCATCAAAGGAGGGGGAAGCGAAAAATATGTATGCGTGTGACAGCGCCTAAAATGAAAACCAACATTAATGGATACTGACCCTTATGTTCCTGGCCTCCACGTGGCCTTCCTTCATTGGGGGGGGACATAATCCAACGTAGGGCTTTTAAAATGTTGCTTGCATTTCTCACACCAAAATCTGACAATCACCGGAAACTCATTTGAACTTCAGTTTATAAAGGCCCTTTTAATTATGACACATTATATGCATATTTTTCCAAATTAGAACAAAATAGCGCCATACGGCATAAAAAATCAGCGAAATTTTCGCGTACCCAATTTTACCTTCCCTGGATATTTCATACATCCAGTATTAGAGAAATACTGGGGGAAGCGGCAAAAGCCTGACTGTGATTAAGAGGGTTTTACAACTCGCACTATTGTTGCATTTAAAATAAGTGACGTTGCCAATTTTACAATACGAACTCCCTACAAGAAGTGCACCCAGCTTGGTCAGTGCACTTGAGGCGAGCTATATTGTCATCACTGAACGCACAGCACCGAACCATTCAGAGTTATTCAGTGCTTATCTCTTCATGACATATTCAATTTAAGTCACTCAACTAAGAGGCGCGTTTTCTGTCAAACTGTCAATAGGAAGAATCACGAAGTTGAAAGCTGCAAATACTCTCCCACTAATAAGATCCGACTTTCTATTTTTCAAATATATAATCCGTTCGTCACGCACTAGTGCAGCTGACAAATCGTCCAATCTTTTTCTACAGACTCGTAGCGTTGATTAATTACAGCACACCTCTCCCCCTCCCTAAGATCTCCCTCCTCAATCTCTCCCTCCCCAATCTCCTCCTCCACTCTTGTATAACGGTTAATAGAAACGCATCAGCGTATCTGAGCGATAAATATCGTCGTGTTTACTACAAAATCATCTGACATCTTATCGACCAAGCTGATATTAATCTTCATTCACCGATGCCACGGAGCGCTGAAAGAATTCAGTCGAGCCAAGGGAAGGCTGAAAGAATTCAGTCGAGCCAAGGGAAGGCTGAGCGATGAGAAAAAACGTCGAGTACGACGTCCCCACGACGATACATCATAAGCGCTAACTGGGCCGCATAGCGTCATCTAAGGTAATCATCATCAATGAGAGACCCGAGCTAATGGAGTACTCGCGGAGACAGATTCAAGGCACAATAACAACTATCTACTTGATTAGGATCTTTCGTAGTGCAAAGGGATAAGAAACAATGTAACGGGACATTTTAGTTTCCCAACAAGGCGGTCTAGATTAGAGAGAAGATTACGGATTAGACGCAGATTGCGATCTGGATTACAAAACACGAGGAGATTAATAATTCAACCTCACACAAAAGACCTACACAGTACACGATGCAGCGTTCTAACAGCTATTTGTGCAATCATTGAAGCTAGCTAAGTGCACGTGACGTAACCTGACAGGTGCACCCAGGTGCAACAGAGTAAACACAGGAACAAAGACACACATAGGTACAACAGGACAAACATAGGTACAACAGGACAAACGCAGGTACAACAGCACACACACAGAAACAAAGACAAACATAGGTACAACAGCACACACACAGAAACAAAGACAAACATAGGTACAACAGCACACACACAGAAACAAAGACAAACACAGGTACACGAGGACTAACACAGCAATATCATAGGAAGATATGCAAAACAGGTCCACATTATTAATTCATCAAAGCTCAAATATGACGTCATTATTCCATCTCCCACCAGTCCCACAGACCGCCATTCATTTGTCCTGCTATCAACAAACCATCTCCTGAGTCCTTTAACAGTCAGGACAAATATCCATCACTCCATCACTTTAGACAATCAGCACTTCCTTCCTTCTATCTCTCAATCAGTACTTTCTTCCTTCTATCTCTCAATCAGTACTTTCTTCCTTCTATCTCTCAATCAGTACTTTCTTCCTTCTATCTCTCTATCAGTACTTTCTTTCCTCTATTCGTGTTGTGTCACGCAATTCCTTCTTTTCATTCTCAATCCCTATCCCATGCAATGTGTACTTCCTTCCTTCTATCATCAATCCCAATCCCATGCAATGTGTACTTCCTTCCTTCTATCATCAATCCCTATCCCATGCAATGTGTACTTCCTTCCTTCTATCATCAATCCCTATCCTATACAAGCCGTACTTCCTTCTTTCTATCCTCAATCCCTTGTGGACACCATCAGCACGCGCTTCCTTCTTTCCTCCCAGTGATGTAGCGTCATCCCGCCACAACTCATCCTCACGAACACATGTAATGTCTTCAAGTACATTCATGTGTTGCACAGTGCTGCAGCTTGTTGCAGCTTGCTGCAGCTTGCCGACACTCAACGTAACATTATATAGTAACACACGAAACGTAAAGCACGGATCGGTTTCGAACTAACTACCTTCAGGTTCCGGCACGACCGTTGCTGGGGACTGTATGGAAGGCGGTGCCATGGAAGACGAGCTTCCATCCACTAGAGACGAAGCCGCCGCTCCAGCCATCAGCCTGCTGGACTGGAAGAGATTTGCTGCTGTAGAATGAACAAATACATTCAAACTGGAAATACCTCCACAAAGAGGTTATTTCCATCGCACAAAGCTCTAGATGAATCGCTAAGAAAAGCTTTTCTGCCAATCCCTGCACTGATCGATTTAAAATGTAACAAATAATGTACAAACCTGTGCTATGCAATAACTAAATAACACTTTATAGAATTTATTTACAAAACTTGTAATATACAAATCTGAACAAAACCGGGCAAATATTCATCAGTAATATACCAAAAGAAATTTGTCTTGTTGTAAATATCCAAACTTATTTTCGTAAAAAACTAAGCTCTACAAACCAACATAAACCTTCACACAAGTCAAGATGACACACAAAACATCAATAACGAATCACCTTCAATGCAGTCAAATCTTTTACAAAAAAATCTAATCGAAATCATACGATAAGAACAGTAAATAATTCCAACAGCAAGATTAGAAAAAGCAATTATAATTAGACCATCATGAGCTTTACGCGCGACGCTATTCATAAAGTGACGTCATTCTGCTGGATGACAGAACTATTCACACCGCAGACGAGTCCTATCCTTCACACAAAGCGTTGCTGGTTCATAGAGAACATGACTTCCAGACTTGTTCCTGTTCTCAAAGCAATCCAGCCACGTCCCCTTTGCAACCTTTGCATGTGGTAACAGTTTCTGTATGTTCATTATGTACTTGCTTGGATTTTTCCATTATGGATGATTTGGACTCGTACTTAGTGTGAATAGTTCATGCCGAGGTTTTAATTTTACCACTTTTGAGAATCGTCCGTACTGCGATGAAGTGAGCCGTCGTTTTGACAGATCTCATTGTTTTGTGTGTTCAACACAGAAGTACGCGACGTATCTTCACTCTCACTCACACTCAGTCTGAGTGGGTTATAGACACGGCCGCAAATCACTTTCAAAAGTAGGGGGGGCTAACTCCCATACCACTTTCGCTCCAGTGGCCCCCACCCGCGGGCAGTGGCGGATTTTGAGGTTGGTTTTTTGTTTGGGGGGGCCAAAAAAAGGGGGTCTGGGGGACGGAAGTCCCCCAGTGGGGTCCAGGGGCGAAGCCCCGGTAGGGGGTCTGGGGGACTTCGT
>JAQFYQ010002832.1:0-11269 GCA_034694885.1 Buchholzia appendiculata
GCAAAAACCGTTACTCAATGGGTGACGCCATGACAGAGACAAATCTGTGGAATACTGAAGCTGTGCAAAAGCTCTATCGGTGGATTTCCCAGTTTCATTTCCAGTTACGAGGCTCAGCCGCGCATAGACGCTGCCTACCAATAGGCTACCTTGACGTTTTAACATTGAAAGTTTTCCTTTGAAGATTTTTTGGATTGCTGCATAAAGTTCGGTCGATCGGCCCGCAGTGTTTGAAAATGATGATGTTTTTCGTCACATGTAACTTTTTGCCTACGGACTAAATTCACAGAATGAAATGGACCGCTGTGTTTGCAACACCGCCAGACAGTGCCGTGTTTAATGGGAGGGGCAGAGCAAGCCTTTCCCCAGTAATTTTCAATTAGGGTGGGGGTATGACCGGGGCCTAAAAATATCTGGAGCTCAGAGCAAAGAACGACGGAGAATAACCTTGTGGGCCATGACTTGTAAGCGGGGAGGAGGAGTGGCAACATTTTTTGATGAGCGTTAGGGGAGGATAAGGCGCAAATTTTGGGAGTAATTTCAAATTAATTTTCTTCAAAACCTTATCGCTCCCCAGCTTTTCTTTTAGTGAAAATTGAACTGGGTGGGTGTCGATATTTGGCTGTAGGGCTATCGCCCCGTGGGGGATCTGAGAAGTCCCTGGGTAGAGATTACGGGTTCAACACCCAAGTAGCAATTTTTGGAAGCTGCCACGTTCTCAGTGCACCCGTCCCCTGCTGCCAGACATTTTTGTTCCAGTAACACCCCGAATGAAAACTTTAAAATGATCGATACAATTTTTACAAAAAAGTTCGTTAACACTTTAACAAATCTGGATGTCAAAGCTCCTCTCCGAAATTCTGGATATGGGCCTGCCTTCAGGGTTTGAAATTGCAATTTTGGACCAAGCGGGGTTGAAGATTTTTGATAATAGGAAACGGGATACCGGTACCTCAACAAAGACGGGATATTACAGTAAAGATGAAGGAGTTCCATGAAGGAGTTCCATGATTTCTTAAGGTTTGAAACAAAATTGGGGAGCTGAGGAAATAACTGGGGGGGGGGGTGAATAGATCCTCAATCCCCCTCTCTAATTCAAACACTAAACCTTGTTGAAACGTGTGCAGTGGACGAGTCATGCATATCGTTAACTGAAATGACTTAGCCAATCATGTTTTACCTTGTCGGGGAAATGTGGCCATGGCTAAAACAGCTTTAGATACCTGTTCTGCACAGGGCCTCAAGTCATGTTTAACTTATAGCTGGAGTTTAGTTGATGCTTTTCCGCTAGGCGGCACTTCCAGATTGTTTTTGATTACAACTTTGTAACCTTAGGCTAGCACATTTGATTCAAGATGTATTGTATTGTATTATATGCCTGCTGTACGCCCTCCTGTATGTTTGTTTATACGTGACATATAAACGACTGTTCTCATTACCTCGATCGTACTAATCCATTGATATTGCCTAGGTTTTGAGATCATAAGTGGTCGGGCTGTGGGGGGGGGGGGGGGCGGGTATTTGCATCAAGTGACCAACGTTGTAATTCACTACACTCAGACCTTGCGCTGAATAACCATTGTTTTTGTAAGCTAGGCATTCTAGAAACACACATTTTTCTAACTCAAAACCTAAGTTTAATTATCATTCTCGGTGAAACATTTCAGATATTAACATAATCTCAATTTTGAAATTTACTTGTCAATGCAATTACATTACCGGTACTTGACGCAGGCAGGGCCTCTTTCCTAGGGGGTGGGGGTGTAAGGTGAAAGCTCCAAGTTTGGACTACTTGGAGCCTTTTGGAGGCAGGTTTACTCTACATAGAATCCAGTGCCTGGGGAAGATTAAGCTGAAAATTGTGTTGTCTTTGGGGGATGAACCAACTACCCTGAGGGGGGATAGTGGCCCCTTGACGCCAGTACGACTGAACACCCACGACTGACCAATCAGTAATATTATGAGCGTTGATTACAGTGCAAGTTAAGATTTAGTAAGGTCGATATATCACAGTCGGATACCCTTCCTGACAATAATAATCTCATTGGTCGTGGTGTCCCAAAACGGATCTATGAAATTACGCCTGTAACGCAAATGAGCTTATTATTGGATGCTATACTTATAATTTATTAGACAACTTAAGACCAATTCAGAAACTATCAACAAGATTTCCAAGATAAACAAAATTGTAATTATTGTCCTATAAATCAGAATCAACATTCGGGAATCAATATGAGCAAATGTACACTAACTAGTTAAATTAAAAATGCTCATGCAATAGAAATGAGGAATAAGCTGAAACCATTAAGTATTTAAGTATTAAATCAGTATTTCAAATAATCACAAAAACCTACAAGTTTAATTAAACCTATTAGTTTATATATCACTTCAACATGTCTATGAGAAAATACATAAAAACCTACCAACTGAACTTCAGTAGAAAGGCTAAAAGTGCTAGCAACTTTCCCAATAGTTAATTCACGCCTAGACAATAAATGATACTGATAACTGATTGCCGCTACGAATGTTCTATCTACTTTTCTGAATGGCTAATAATCATTTGTAATTCATTACAGAGTTAATAAAGCATTTATGATCACATTTTACTTGCATCAGAAAAATATTGTAACAATTCTGTAACGATCTATTCATCTAAAATTCTAAATTATTCATTACATTATTGTAGCAAGATTAACTATTACATGAGTGCTTACATTGGTGCTTACATTGGTATTTACATTGGTGCTTACATGAGTGCTTACATTGGTGCTTACACTGGTGCTTACATTGGTGCTTACACTGGTGCTTACATGGTTGCTTACACTGGTGCTTACACTAGGTGCTTACACTGGTGCTTACAATGGTGCTTACACTCAAGCTACACTGGGTGCTTACATTGATACATAGAATATATGTTACGCTTGAATAGGTCCTAAAAATTACGTACAATGAATATACCGTTATTGTTAAGTGCCCTTTATAGAACATACATATGTAGACAAAGTTAAAGATGGAATGTGCAAAGTAATTCAAAGCATTCTCAATATTTACATTCACGCCTTTCACAGCCGCGTCACACTTTAGTTGGCCTATCCAGCCTACCCATGAGCAATATTTTTATAAACTTGTCATAAATAAATGGCGTCGCGCATTGCTTGCATAAGTGAACCCTTGAACCCGTGCCTCAACAACTAGCAATTGTGTGCCCTCGCCACAGCAGGCGAGATCCTGACAACAGGGCTGTGTGTAAATTGCACTGCTACACAATATTAAGCATCGGTGTCAAGCTTACAGCCTAATTAACGGTTACCAAAGCTATGACGTGTGACTGATAAAACACAAATGTCATGAATTACATGAAAAATTAATACAACAATCGTTGCACGCATGAGAGAGATTAATATTATATGTATGTGTGTCGATACAATAAACATATGTGCTCCATTTCATTACATCCACAATTCAAAAACACAAAAAATAATACCGACAAGAAATACCTAAGTTACACCGAGACTCTCAGCAAGTTGGCACTTGACGACAATGTCATCATGAATGCAAACAATATCACAGACAGAAGCACTGATAGGCTAAACTCCTGAAATGCTTTGTAAGATCGTCGCATATGACTAAATATAATCACAAAACAAAAATGACAAACAAAAATCAAAACATAGTGTATAAAAGAAAACATTGTAACTAAACGTTGATATGACTACACAATTATAACTTGTAGCTATCGCTATAGCATAGATTTAACAAAAACACATTAAAAGCATTAGGCCTATGTACATCCTTCCACATAACTACAAATGATCAGAAAACAAAGAAAAACAAAAACAAAAACTAGTACATAAGAGCCAGTACTATTAAAATACTGTGATGTGACTAAACATAACTTGTCATTGGCCCTCTCTATTACAGACATCGAGAGAAAACGTTGAAACCATTAGGCCTACATTCATCTACAAGATATCATGTTCGCAAGCAACAGAGCTCCAATTAAAAATGAGCCAACTCAACGTCGCTCATCAGCGAACTTAAGCTTGTAATAATCTGTGATTTTTTTTATAACACATCACGTTTGGAGCACGCCAAAATCAAGCACTTAAAGCATGTGATTAAAGCTGCAGCTTCAATAGCATCATACACATCAACAAAATTACATTCAGTTCAACCGTTCGGCATATTATGCAAATATATCCACCAATAATAACACAGTGTCAATAAGCAGAAGTACAAAGTCTCTCCACCAGTAAATGCAATAATACACTCATCTAAATCACAGAAAACACAACAATAATCATAAGCATGAAAATTTAAAACGATTCAATCGATACTAAGTACGGTACTTTGTTGCAACAAGCAATAGATTTAACCAAAAAATAACTATTACATTTTAGAAATTATTAGACATGTGAACTTGTGAAGCAGGCTTCCACAATGATCAAATTTTCAATGAAAATAAGTGTGTGAGTGTGTGACACAATGTGTCAGTATTCCTCAATGCCACCTTGCAGTACAATGCAAGTCATTACGTGGTTGCTAATATAAAGAAATGTACAACTCGGAAGTCAACATGAATGATAAGTAAAGTAGTAAGACAATCGACAGGACAGCTTTAATATAAGACAGCAAACAAGAGTACGAGCAAGCGTACAAACACACGTACAGGCACACATAAACAAATGTACAAGCAAGCATACCAGTACACATTGAAACATGCATCCAAACACACATACAGCAACACACACACCCGCTCGCATAAAATGCACATATAAATGCACACATACATGCACACATACAAGCCAAAAGACAGTTAATATAGACACACTCTCACACATGCGCGCGCGCACAACACACACGCATATGCACACACACTCGTATATATACGCACACATACATTCAAACAGAGATCTACACATACATACCAGCACGCGTACAAGCTGTGAACTTAGCAGTGAACAAATCAAAATACTGTAACAAGCAATGATGCAATATGTACAAACACTGTGATCCAGTTTAAAGTAATTAATGCAGTTCACAACTTAAAAGTTAAATCCAAAACTTATCAATCTAGACATGTCTTTTCACTTACAAATACAATGTCTGGGTTCAATAGCCTACTCAATACTCATATACAAACACGAGGTAAATTTCACTCAATAAACGACATAAACAAATGATAAACGACAATCTAGTGCTTATAATAAAGAACACTTATTCTAAATACCACAGCAAGAGCAGATTCACAATTTCTATTTCAGACCATGAAGGTATTTAAAAAATCATAGTACTACAAAACTGACCTGAGAAATCTTATTTAAGCCTTGCCCCCACTTTGCAGTATTTAAATTAATTACAGTTTAGTAAGAATAACTCATCTAACCACTTTGCTCCCGGTTTTTGTATCTCAGAACCATCCAGTCTCTTTGTCCAGCCATTTTGTATCAGAGATACAATTTTTATGCATTTTAATTTCTTCTTTCAGTTTTTTTCTTTTCTCTTGCCCTTTCTTTCTGAATAACTATTCTTTTGATTTTATTATCTTTCCGTGTTTCTTTGATCATTTCCTTTTTAATGCCTTTACGAATCCACTTTTCAGCCTGTTCCACATTAGTATCAGAGGCAAGAACGCGTTCAATCAGCCCACTACGCTGAAATCGTTTGCGTAACTTGACGTGCACCGCTGGGTGCCTATTCTCACTATAGTCAACTTCACTGCAACTGTCACTCGTAATATCGCAGTCACCGTATGCTGCACGACCTTCAGATATCATTGCCTTCGGCACAACTCGATCGTACGAACCTAACGGTGCAGCAACGCTCTTCGGACCTAACAATATCGTACCATTCGTCTCGTATCCTTCATCAACGGCCCCGGTGGATCTCATCTGAGAAAAAAGCGATAGACCATGATACGAATGGTAAAAATCTTCTGGTGCAAGAATCGAACGAGGCAGCAAATCTCTGCGAAGGAGTTCAGCGCGAAAAATGTGCCCCGATTTATAGCTAGGATTTTCCACACGAACGCACACCGACCGATTATTGGAATAGCTGCCGAGCTGTGCGATTGGTGACACCAAATTGGCGCCCAAGTGTAACGGCAAATCATCGCACCAAATTGTTCCTCTGATGCCACTACTCTGCCGTGAATTAAGTTGCACCTTTGACTTGAGGTTTCTACGCTTGTACAAGTTGATAAGTTGCTGGTAACACTGGTGATCTGGTGCAACAAAGAGCTGATCACTGCCGAGCTTGTTTTGTCGTGCTTCAGCCTCGGTGAGGTTCGGATACACGTAGAAAAGCGTCTTCAACAACCGCGTGACATCGACAAATGGAAGCAGAACCACAGCTTGCGATGCAAACCTCTTTCCGACCATGTCCATAACAAAATTATTCGGATAAAAGTCGATGATCGGTGACTGCGAATTAACCATAAGATCCTGCCAAGATTCTGGCAAGAGATTTCTATTTGCAGCCGGAATAAGACACATTAGTTGTTCCAAAGGCCGAAGAGGTTTGACTTCAGATTCACAATCAATCTTAAGCTGATCGATCTTGCTGAAATCCGATGCGAATGGTGCGTAGTGATAGGGGTAGAACCAGTTCCACGATACGCAACCTTGGTAGTAATACTTCAGTCCCCAGCATATACCAAACAGATACTCATGGGTGACCTTTTTCCGAAAATCTGCATTGTTTGCGTTGACACCGAATTTCTCCACGTAGTACCGATTCTTCCAGCCAGCTTTCCAAAGATTCACTTTATCCTCTGTCAGTATTTTCACTTTACCTTTGCTGTCGGTTGGCTGTCCAAGATAAGAACGACGACTGAGCATCTCGTACAACACCTGTTCCCCGCCACCATTTTCTGGAATCTTGTTACTCGACTTTGATTTCTTGGGGTTGCAGTTATTAGTCTTATTAGGTTCAGCTCCCCCTGAAGCTTTACTTTTTCCACTAGTATTATGGCCCAAATTGTCACGCTTATTTCCTGTATAATTTAACGGTATTTCCACATTATTCGTCTGTTTCGTATCCTTTGCTCTAGTATTGTTGTAGTACTGCTCCATCTTGTGTCGCTTCTCAAAAATCTGCTCCTCCGACTTTGCAAGTTCTGTGAGAATCAACTGAAAGCGACGAAGGTTCAGCGTACCGCTATCCGACAGATAGCCAGCAGTTCTGTGCACCATCTGCTTGTAGATGACGACGAGTCGCTCCACGATTCCCTCGTACATACTGAGCGAGGGAATCTGCGGAAGAAAATCATTGTCAACTATGAAACACAAGCAGACCCAATCATCGATTGCTCGTTCAATGTCATATGAAAACGGAGGGTTTACTATGCTGAGATCATGATACAAATACTCACGCAGAATATCCAGGCGCAAGAATATGAACTCCAGTTTGTCTGCGCTCGGAACATTTTTCTCGACTACTCCAGAACAGTCGGCCGTATCGTGGCCGGCTCGTTCGCAGACTCTACAGAAGGGCATCTCAACTGGATTGTATTCTTCACGTATGATTGTAAAGTAGATTTCGTGGGTGGCGAGACCGAGAAGGATCAGATCTGCGTCATTACCACACACGCAGTGCTGGGTGCGTGGATCGTAGTCAGGGTGTTCCCTCTGACGACGGATGAAGTCGATGATCTTATGCTCACCCTCTCCGGGCACACTTGAGTCAGATAGAAACACCATGATATTCCGCCAGCCTGGATCAGTGTTCAGTCGCATATGTATATAGTATCTCAAGCAGTCAGCCACATGCATCATAGTTTTTGTCCCTGGAGTAAGACGGCTGCTATCAAAATATGCACCCGGTGGTTTGTCTGGTTCAACATAACGACCTTGCCTTCTCAATTCTTCTTTTATCCGGCTTATATCCTCCAGCAGCTCTTCATTTCCTTTTGCCGCTTGAAATCTATGTCCACGCATCCGGCTTATCTTTGCGTTTGGTGAAACTCCGTCGACGGCCACGTAGAGCAGTCGTCTCGGGCGAACGATTGCAAAAATGCGATCGATATACGCGAACACCGACATCATTATTCTGTCTTCATTGTCGGGCGCACATTCATTGTCGGGAGTACAACACGAATGTATGATGAAGTTCGCGTCTAAATATAGATTGTCGAATTCAACTCCATTTGGATTCGGATTGCTCGAGTCTATCGGAGCGTATCTGCCATTAATGAGTTTCTGTTTTTCTTCCAAACACTGGCAAACGGCAACCCGATACTTCCTTCTCAGCCAACTGAAAAATCCAGCAATGCCCATTGCGATTCAAATGCTTTGCTGAAATGTTGCAAGCAGTAGTAGTGCTGGGTTATCTACAACACATGCATAAGCACAGATGCAGGAGTTGAAATTCATTAATTAAAAGCTTACACATCTTCTTTAATCAAAAATTTTACTCATGACACTTACAACAAAAACCTTAGCATAAAATAGACAATAAACCACAAATGTACACTTTAGTACAAAGAAACAACTGTAATATTTTTAAAATTTCATATATTTATTTACTTGAAACCAACAGATTAAATTCAGTTCAATTAAACTATACAAGTGCAATTTGTAATTTGTATTGGTAATTTGTACACTTTAGTACAAAGAAACAACTGTAATATTTTTAAAATTTCATATATTTATTTACTTGAAACCAACAGAATAAATTCAGTTCAATTAAACTATACAAGTGCAATTTGTAATTTGTATTGGGGTAATTTTGGTAAACTACAGGACAACCAAGAATTCCTTTATTCCTTCAAGCACCCTTGTACATTCCTCATGCTGGGATTCAACATTGTAGCCTCTCCTTCAACTAGGCAAGTCACATCCATATATCTATCTATCAACAAAATTCTTCACTCGTCCTTTGTAGTAGTCCTATGGGCACCTTTGAATATACAGGTCTTCACTGTGCCTGGGTAGTGACCTGGGTGCGGTGTCAAAGGTATATTCAAAGGCAGTTGCTTCACACGCTTTTTCGCATAAGCTTACAGCAGGACTCTATCTTTGTATGCTGAGGGGTGGATGGCTTAGCGTGATGTGGGCCCAATTATGGGGCCTGGCAAGGTAACACTTCATAATATTTATATCTATGTAGCAAACAATCAACAATGATGTTGTTGTTAAAATGAATAATTTACACACAAAACATGAAGCACATTACAAACCATGAAAAACATGCCAAAACTCGATCAACACGAACAGCACAATATAAGCCTGGTCATCTATACAAGGAGCGACTGATGATGTGGAGGCGTGGGGGGTAAAAGTCCCAGCAAAATTGTACATATTATTGGTGGGCAGATTGCACACATAGATATGTTTAACAAACTGATGTATTTAAAATACTAAAAAGGATTGGCTACTGACTATTCTAGACCTTAGAGATATACAAGATTAATACGGTACAAGCTCTATCGACACGATTTAACCAAGACTATTTACACTTTATATCAGACCCTACGACCAGATATGCAAATATTTTACTATTTAACTGTTATTACAATTATTTAAAGATTCAAATACTGTTAAATTTTTGAACCTTTTTGTTGCTATTTTTGTTACACCTACAATATCTATAATAGACTTCTATTCTTTTTCTATCATTGTAAATATATGTATTATACGTTTGTATACACACGCCGTAGGAGAATTATATATAATCTGTGGAATTGCAATGAGAAACTTCTGGAAAACGTTGCTGGAAGTTATTTTTAAATCTAATATCCCAGAAGTTTCACTTTCGATTTCGACAAAAAGTAAATAATTAATCTTAAGCTTGTAAGCTCGTTCCTGATTGGCTGTTCCCATTTTTTGGAAGCTGGAAGCAAGCAGCTTCTTGCAGACTCATGTACTTGAAGAAATGGCATTATTTTGTGGAAATCGATTGTTTGGGAATCGGACTTTCTAGCCTTCCCGTTTCCAAATCCATACCATGGCACGGAACACTCATCCGTACGTACACGACTACACGTTCTAATAATAGCAATGCGGTATTGATGAGCAACAAGAACGAATATGTGCGTGCAGAAAAGCACACAAGTCTTCGTGCTCCCTGAATAATTGAAAATGTAGTGTCAAAATCAAGGTGGGTAAAAGGGGGCACCACGCGCCACGCCAAATCTCAGGGGCCCGCTGTTAATATTTGAATGCAAATGAATGCACATATATGTTTAATTTGTCCACTATTTCTGATCAAGGAAGTTCATGACGGATTGACGGCATCTCGAGGATCCTTTCTTACAATAATCTAATTGCACTGCAGGCTTAGACTACACACACGTCTATAATTGAAGTACTGTGCAACTTTTAAATGCCTGTGTGCATCTATTGTCAAGTATTTCTGACCGTATAGTACAAAGTGATAGCACTCGAGGGTTTATACATGTCCATAAATATATTAAGTCAGATGAGGCCCCCACTCGGGACTCAATCACTGGAGTCCAGTGCGGGAGAATTGAGCAATTAGGCCTTAGCTGAAATTGTGTAGGGTTTCAAATTGTGTGTTTCAGAGGGGGTCCGCGAAAAGTATGTCTATTGTCTGGAGACTGGGGTCCGCGAAGAGCTCTCTGGAAATATTGAAGTGATAAGTTCCACTACTTAATCACGGGGGTCCGCGATCCTTGGCCAACAAAAATTTTGGGGTCCGTGATCCAAAAAGTTTAAAAACCACTGGCGTAGACACCACCAGTTTAAAAAAATATTTCTAACAAGTAATAATTTTTAAGTTAGGTTACAAGTTTCAACCATGTTCTTTGGTTGCAACCATCTTTGGCGGCTGCAAATAAAATTGTAAATAAACAAAATGTGATTATTGTAAGTTCTTTGTAACAAATATAATATAATTATTTTATTGTAAATTATTTTCAGTAAAATAATTATGTTCCATGAATTTTTTTATGTTAAGTGTTTATAATGCATCTTGTGCACATTAACGTTAATTATCTTCTCGATATCCTGATGGCCGAATCACGTTAAATCACGTTAAATCATTTGTACAATATATCCCATGTATTGTACTCCACTGCAGGACAACTCTGTAAAAGTAGTTATCCTGCAGTGTTCGGTTAAATAAAGGACCTTAAAAATTAATAACTATAAAAACAGTCTCTAAATAATAAGAATATCTACATTAACTTAGTAATGACAATGTAATAGTATCAAAATTATAGTTGTGATTAAGTATTCTTACCTGGTATCTTACCTGGTACGGCTGCACCAGGTCCTTGTACTTGTGCAGCCCGGGGCAATAGGATTAT
>JAQFYQ010002833.1:0-11269 GCA_034694885.1 Buchholzia appendiculata
CATCAACATCGTGTAGCGATGACATGATTCACAAAGTTGAGAAAATAATTCTTGAAGATCGTCGAGTAAAAGTTAAAGACATTGCTGTAGAACTTGGAATTAGTCAAGATTCAGTTTTCGACATCATTCATGGTGAACTGAAGGTGTCAGCTCGATCATGTTTCAGTCCTGTTGCAGAAACACCAATGCACCTGCTCACAGTTCCGTTATTGCATGTCAAGCTGCTCGCGATTGTGGCTATGAAATACCACCCCATCCGCCATATTTACCCGATTTAGCACCATCAGACTTCTTCCTCTTGCCACAACTGAAGTCTGCATTACAGGGTCGTCGTTTCACTACCTATGATGAGGTCATTTCTGTCACAGGGGACTATTTGTTGAGTAAAACCAGTGGGTTCTACATGGATGGCATTAGAAAGGCGATACATCGTTGGAGAAATGTGTAACTCTGGGCAGTTCATATAATAGAAAGATTAATAACTGGTAAAAATTTCAAGGCTCTATGACTTTTTGAAGTTGGTCAGGTAAAAAACTTTATGAACGCCCCTCGTACATTATAAATTTGTTACCTTTCGTATTCCATTCATTGGGACCCTGCCCAGTGCCCATGTACGGTTCAGTCATATGTTCAAATTGTCTACTCAGTCATATGCTCAAATTGTCTACGATAAATGAGGAATAAAATTTAAATAGACTTCTTTTTCTTCACCTTTTTTGATTTTGTAGTTGCTCATTATATTTTACAGATTAATTATATAGAGCAGACTATTACAACAAAATCCTATTTCATTAAACACATGATTGCAATTTTTTAATTCCAATTTTCACTGAGTGCGAAACAAATTTATCAATCAAGATAACAGCATCAGATTAATTTGTGCTTAAATGCTAGATGAAAATTATATAACCACACAAATTATTAGAGTCACTCAATAGAGGATAAACCATCGGCTCGAATGACAAAAAAACACTACTCTTCAAAAGAGACTACACTTTAAATACAAAATATGCTACACTTTTTTATTTTGAGATTTCATTCGAACTCGCAACAAAACATTTTTCATTCTAGGTCTAGTTAAACATAAAAGAATCAACTCCTAATAATTCAAAAAATAAATTTTTGCAATTCAAAACGAAGAGAATTCAAGCGATAACCTTGTCAGAACAAATAGTGGATAATATTCATTTACGCTACTGTTAGACGCTTAACTAACGAATGTATGAAAACAGGTATACAAAACTGTGCCACAGGTATTGGAGAAATGCCGGTGACGGGGGGCAGCATACAACGCAAGATAAGAGTACTTACGACAGGCCTACCACATATTTGGCTCAACAACGGCCCATCTCGAGCGCGTCTTCTGCAGCAAATAAACCGGTCAACAGAACTGAAGGAGGATCTGGCCGGGAGCAAAAGCACCGGTCCATCGCCTTGGTCATCCTCGCATTCGCTCTGCGGATAATAGTAGGCAATCTCAACGCTATCCGACTTCTGACATTGCATCCGTAAACTGTTGTAATGCAACAAGTCTGAAACCATCAGAGGAACCCGCGATACTGTACGGTTCGTATTTGCATCAAAGTGTGTTCAATTTATACCGAGATAACATATCTATTTCATTAGTTGAGTGTGTGTGAGCGTTCATTCAAAACTAAACTATTATAATCTTTTGAGTACACAGTAAACAAAATCATGACAATATTGTAACTATAATTGTTGTCAATAGATGTCTAACAGGTAACAACTATCCTTTCGTAACCTATCTAACATGCCACAGACAGAAAAACTTCAACACATCTAGATAAAAACATAAACCTAGACCCTTAAACACACAGACAAGAAACAATAGAATTTTTTATATTATTTAAAACCTACCAAAATTCTACAAACAAAGAAGTATGTCTACACGAAATATTGCTCACAAGAATAGGCTTACACCAGAATTAATTAAATTGAATTAAAATTTACAGCAGGTGAATATAAAAAATGTGAGCCATGAGTATGGATACGGATAGTAACTAGTAGTATTAACTACACTACACAAAACATCAATGAATACATCAAACAGCAAAGTTATTGATTTTTCAACAACTTAGCATAATAAAATCAAGATCATTTTCAAGTTTCAATCATAATTATTTGACAAATAGACCCATATATTACTCACCAATATATTTTATCTTAGCAATAACTGCACTCAAATTGTAATAAAGCTGTCGATCAATAATATCAGAGTTCATAGCAAATCTATCATAGATTCTATAAAGCAAATGCTTTATGATCAGATGTATTTCTGACAAATATGATTGTGCACCTAGAAAAACTAGATGGCAGAAACTTTATTTCTAAGGCTGAACATTTCAAGGTCACATAAATGCTGCTCCAAGTAGTTCAGTAAACAAATGATACATATTATTCACATAACTCATCCAGCAAATTACTAGAGAATGAATCAGCACGTAAAAAGCTCACAAATCAACCTTCAACTATGTCCAACAATCTCTTATGAAAGGTTTCAGACTATAACTATAACAAGTCAAAACTAATGTTGAAGTAATAAGCCTATTAAAGGATTGAACATCCCTTGTTGGCTTAGTCACAAAATTACAATATGGTCTACAAATACATTGAATATAGAAGACAATTTCATAAATCGCACACGGATTTTGCAACATTTTAAACAACAACATTATACAAAAAAGGTAAATCACTGTTCTAACACACCAACGAAGCAGTTTGCAAAATCATTAACATTGGTCTAAGTTATAGCATGATAATTGGTAAGTAATAATATGTTATCATTACTATCATAATAACATTATTATAATAAGTATTAATAAGTAAATATTGCTGTGTGTCAAGTGTTAATATCTGCAAATAATACATTTAAATAAAAGCACCGAAAAGAAATTCATTGATAAGAATTAATTTTGCAATGTAACAAGACAATGCAGAGTGAAATTCATTCCGGACAATTCATTCATTCAATCTGGCACTATTCTTAACCTGCAAGATTCAGGCAAGTTAAACTTGCACTGTTGATATTAAAATACAGTGTTCAGAAACTAGTGAAACAGGCATGTTACAATCACTAAGCATTGTTAAATTTATATGCCTCAAGCACAAGCAAACAAAACTTGAAAGAACTGTCTTACTTTATAACAAACTAATTAATATAAGGCGGCTTATCAGACAATATAAAGCCCCTCATATCTTACTTGAACACAGAGCTTTCATCTGCTTAATGCTATAAGATTGCAGGAATACTTGACAGTTTCACCAACATTGTGAATCAAAATTGTGCTAAACACTACAGCTGGTTTCAATGTCTAACAAGCTAAGTAATCAACAATCTGAATGCAATTAAGATATGATTAAATACAGATCATTGAACAAAAGATTGTGTTTAATCAATCAATTACAAAATTTCTAAAAAGAAGCTAATTTGACATTGTTGAACAAACCTGAATTAAATCAAATTCAGAATAGATTTCAACATATTACGTTATGACATTTAAGCGCGGCCAACCGATAATAATCAAAGATAATAATCTAAGACTATGCATTACTCAAATTAGTTACAAAAGAGCAAGCAGTCAGCGGTTAACCGGCCACAAAGTTGGATACCTGGCTAATCGGTAGAGAATTCATACACACCGGATAATTATGATCCATTTCTTATATATAGATTTTTTTAATAATGGGATTTGTTTCAACAAAGAACTTATTTTTAATTCTATAGTTAGGAATTTTATTGCCCTGCTAAACTTTAATGAGGTCTTTGAGTAATTCCAAGCTAGTGGTAATTTCCAACAAAACTTGCAAATAAAGCATCAGAGTAAATTTTGCATCAATTTCTACAAGTTTTAAATATTAAACTTCAGCGACAGCGGCTAATCAGTTATCAATTAACTGCAAACTGCATCACCGAATGCAAGGTATTAAATATGTATTTCACAAGCCAAGAACACTAGAAAATCTGCATAAAAAATCTCGGCAAATCTCTAATCATTCTACTACCCTATTCAAATCTTAACAATGTCAAATCTAGTTTATTTTCTTTAAAGCAGAATAGAGTTACCCACATCAATATTTCCGTGGTGGTAAACTTATGACTCCTTTGCATTCTGAAGGTCCATATTTAACACACATACAAGACAACTACAGCCTGATCGAAGACTTGACAATTAATTTCTTAACATCTTTCCTCAATGTCCATATCGGCAACATTCTCCCTTAGTTAAAGGCATCTTTTGCCGGCAAACTTCTTTAAAGCTTTATATAATATAAACGTATTCTGTCCTGTTCTATAAAATTGCATAATATAGTTTATACATAGAACAATTTTATCATTACTATACAAAATTCTCATTTAGCTGCAATTTTGTTAAATTCATAAATCAAGACAATTTTCACAGTAATGTCAAGCGATGGACCCAAAAATCAATATAGTTCGAACATTTAACATATTTATGGAAAGCATAAATATTGCAATGCTACCAACATTGAGACTTAAAATGTGACCAAATTATAAACTACTTACATAAATATATTTAACAGTAGTTTAATACAGAGCTATTAGAACTTATTGTTAACAAATAACTATGATTTGTCACTCACCTGGTTGCGCGTATGCACTGCCAGTATGGATGACGGTACTTTCTGTACGTGCAACTCTCTCCCAACTGATTTCACTGGGAGTTAATTGAACATTGTATGATTTATTGTCTATGTCAAGCTCAGAGTTCAGCAGTACACGAGATACATGATCTCCACTGTCCAAAGTACAGGATGCCATTGTTATAAACCTCTGTGATGACTCATTTAATAGTTTGATTCACTGTACAAATTCGATATACATGATATAAGCATCAATTCAATCCGGTAATAAATATAATATATTCTTTAATAGCTAGAACATGAAGTAGTTACGTATTTTCTATTAAAGCATTATTATGCACTTATTTGTCATATGTATTTAATATGCACTTATTTGTATTATTCAATTATTAGGACTCTGAGCCACATTGGCCTATAGCCTATAGGTGTAAGTATATAGGTCAATGGCATTCAGGCTTTATGGATCTTCCTGTGAACTTCCTGACACGACAAACTGCAGTGCACATATTTAGTTTATCTCAAACGTCTGTTAAGTTTTCTCTTAAAAGAATTTGCACTCGTTATTTAGAGTACAAAACTAAAACAATACAATAAAAATACGCTTACCTAACACTAGGTGAATCTAAAAATGCTCAATGCAGATTTCTGCATTCTAGCAATTGAAACTTGCGCACTTGCGCAATTCGTATTTTAGGCGGACCCCTTTTCAGTCAGATTCGTTAAATAGGCCTACCCCGATAAAAACCCAAGGGAAATAATAACAATGAAATGACTAAGCGTTTTTTCTTTTATTGTTCTAGTCTTGTACTGCAGGTTATTAGAGAGAGATATTGCAGGTTATCAGAGTGAGATATAAACTATATTATGGTAATTAGATATAATTCAACTAAATATTGTCCTAGTAATGTTAAGTTATTTTTAATTAATTAAGTATGCATCCAAGGGCTGCGATGCATTACGCTAAGTTGTGTTTTATGCATGGATTAAATTATGTAATTTTGCAAGGAGATGAACCTAGAGGCTACCGCCTGCGTTCATTAATCTCGATACGATACGATATATTATTGTCAGTTATTAGTTTGTCAGTTTAGGCATAGTGTAATGTAACGTGTATTATGAATGCAGGCTAAGTTGCCTCTATGTTCACATCATGATTAGATACAGATATAACATATGAGAACATATGTACAATATGTACAAGTAACATCATTGAACAAACAACATAACTACTATAATTGTAGTTAATACAACAACGGATTTTATACAGAATGCTATAGAACCTATACTTCAAGTAATATAACTGTATTTCATTACCATACTGACCGATGCCATAGTCCCAATATTTACAAACATTGACGGGGCCTGTCTCAGTGCCTCTGCACCTGAGCGTTCCACTGGGCACATCCTGAAGGGGGGCCCCTGGAGCATGGCTCTGGAACATGTACTGTATTAAGCGACATTGCAATGAGACAGAGTAAGTATCGGCATGTACATAGAGCACGATATGGTATGAATAAAGCTGGTTAATTAATTATTATTTGTCTAAGGGTTTCAATGCCTGTTTTTCAGCTTCAGCCTACTGAATTGTTGTATTTGTTCACTTGTGGTGTGTACAAATTGAGAATACTTGCACTGCACACACTGCATAGACCGGTAGAACATGTAAGTGGCGACTAAGTTAAAGTAGTCTGATCATATCTATAGCATGAGTGTAGACTACTACCATCTGCTCTTTAGTTCTTTCAAGGTGATGGGGTTAGTATACGCTTGTGACATACACTACCGAATCAAAACGCAGAATTACTTGCTTAGAGGAAGGGAATTCACCCATGAACGGTACGGGTTGACGTCACCAAAGGCATGCGGCCCTAAAAATCCAGCCGTAATAAGCCCTTGTGGAAATTACGTCTTACCTTACTGACAAGGAAATTGATGTAAGATGTTGAGGATGATTATGACCTCAAAGCTATCTGTAGGATAAACCTTAGGACTTTACATGCTGGTTTAATCTTAACAGCACTGTTAGTGATAGCCAAACACTGGCCGGGTTCAATATGTCGGTCTGACCGTTCTGATGGTGTCAACGGCCAAATTTTCTGTTCGTTTAATATGACTCGTCATCGCTATGTTTAAAAAAAAAATGTTTAAGAACATGACCTGCATTAGTCCTATAACCACTAAATTAATCAGTCAGAACGTGTCCGCTTAAAATGATTGCCCATTTTGATTATTGTGTTTACGCTCAGAGAGAGAAGCTGAAAGGAAATGATTTTTATTTATTTTGTAGTAACTAAATTCAAATATACCTTACAATGGAAAAATTTACACCGGATGGCCTTGTATTCTAGACTTACTAAGGAGAAAAATTTGAGTGTTACAAATTATAATCAAAATATCACAATTAAGGAACAAATTTTGGTTAGATTTTGTGTTCATAAATGACGCTCTCGATCGTCGATAAAATGTACTCACTTTTTATTACTAGGAATAAAAAATCAGTTCTGACTAAATTAGATTATAATCATAATTATGATTAGCCCCACTGTTTCTGACTCGACAATGAGCAGTAAATTTACTGTTTTGTTCTCAATGTTACTGCTTTAGCCTCATGGGTTTCTGTTTCTGCATTATCCAGAATGTAACGTGGAATGTTGATAAGACATAATGTTGTTGCATGAAATTGTCTGGACCGACAACTTTTGAAATTTGTAATGAGCTGTATGTTTTCTGTTCAAATGATTGCATTAGGCTTCTGCATTAAAGTGACGTCATTAAGTAAAAGGCAGATTATAATCAGTATCCAGTTATAGGAGGTTGCACTGTATTTTTTCACTTAAGTAGTGAATCACGATTTCAAAAGCTTTTCAGATTTTTAACTTCAAATGCTTTTAACATTTATTTTGTAAATAATTGTATTTATTTATATGAATAAAACCAGGTAAAATATTTAATGTAAGGTAGCTTGAGATCTAGTTATACGCACATGAAAGTGATATTGTATGATGTTGATGTGGTTTTTGTTAGGTGGCATGATTGAACTTGAGCTTCACTGGTGAGGATCACTGATGCAGTCATTCCTGGGTCTCTCTTGAAAGTTCGATTTGTTTCAGTGTCGACTGTCGAGTCCGGTCAGTTTAGAAAGTCTGCTTACTTCAAATATGCGGTGAAGAAAGAAAGTTGGAGCATCGTCAAATAAATGAGCGAGCTAACCTTCATATCTGTGATTATATCGAAATATTCTGACGGATCTCTATTGCTGTAATATTCGTACGATTATAGCGTCTCACTTATGGAGGTACTTGGCGGGATACCTGTTTAGTGACTGATCCATTAAATTTTATTTTGACAGAAATTTACTCGATTTACCACTAACAGCGTAAATGAAGTATGAACACTTGAAACATGAACTGTGTATGGAACATCAATTCTGTGTGAGTAATGAATATAACATTGAAGTAGCACTCAAGACTCGTTAATGATTTAATTGCTGCTATTTGAAGTCTTAAGTAGAGTCTTTAATGGTATCTATAACGTGTTATATACTTGTTCCTACGCAGTGTTAAATCATGATGATATATTATTAAATGGAATGATCATCTGTTCGCTTTTGTATGTGTTTAGTGGTGTGAACTAGTCAAGTCTTGCACTATTGTCTCCTGGTTGGTAGGAAAAGAGCAGTTGGTTCTTTGTCTAGAACTCAGAACTTTTTTGGAGATAAATAAATAAATTACCAGAGCGATAAGTAGAAATCATTCTGAAGCAGAAGTCAAATGATGGTGATGGTGAGACAAAAGCTTAGTGTTTGGGACAATAAAACTTTCAAGCTGTTACTGATATTCAGAAATGGTTGTGATTAGGATTTCACTGCTAAATATTTAATTCCTAAATAGGCCTAAACTTGCATTGTAGTTGAGTAAGCCAAGCTATCTTTTTTAGATCTTTATCTATGCTGTAAAGTATACTGCTGAAGTTGATTTGTTGTTTGGTGCATTTATGCATATTTAAGAGCATCCAGCTGTACATGTGCTACAAAATTTGTAAATAGCGGTATCATTTACGTATTAATGGAGCGACCAAATAGGTCGTTAACATTCACGCCTCGCAGCGAAGAGGTTTCGTCTCCCTGCAACAACTGATTGTGTTCAGTAGCAAACCTGGGCAAATTGTTAGCACTCCATTGCCTGTACGGGAAAGACATTTGGCCGCCCACCCGTGCTCATAAGGCCTAGTGGATCGGTGGTTGTCATGCGTAGTAATACGCAAGACAAATAACCATCGCCAGGACCTGTCTTCGGACAGAGCACTATCATCATCATCATCATTACGTTTTGGTATACCTGTGAATTTATCTGTAACAGCTTGCACAGCTTCTGATCAAAGGTCTTGAATCTTCGCTTTTCTAATTCCTCATTAATTGTTGTTGAAAGTAGTCTACACTGTAACACTGCTCTATATCTCAACATTTGACTGGTCCAGTACTATATGATGCAATCGGAAAACGAATGATTCGCTTTAGCAGTGCAAAATGATGATGAAATTGACTTGTAGTTTAATAAAGGACCTCCAGTATATTAGTTGCTGAAGTCAAACGATGATGCTGTTATTGAAATTGAACAGTAGCCTACATTTGAGATTTACTTTTGATTCTATTGTGACGATTAACAAACTGTGATATAACCAAAAAAGCAAAATCAGGATGAGATTAAAAACTAAGTGTAAAATATATTTAAATATTTAGCTATTGATACCACTGAAAGCCTGACAACACTGGTCATATTGCCCAGGCTTTACAATAGACCGACCATGTGTTCGACAAGGCCAGCAGACAGTAGGCCTATTATTCAGGAAGGACGTCATGTGGATGTAAAAGTGTGCTTCAATACAATGTCAAATTAATAAACATGATTTTGGTCAATTTCCATCTAATTAAGCAAAATTATTTTGGTAACATGCAACCCAATTTAATTAGCTATACTTTAACTGCGGACCACGCAAGTCCGGAGGACAACTGGTAATGATAATGATTATTTTCATGCTACTTTGCACTGGCAGTATTGAATTGCCTTTGAAATTGAGTTCAAGAAATGTAAAAGGCCTAGGCCTAGTTTTAATTTTGTTTTAAAGGCCTTGGCCTTTAATTAAACAAAATTAAAACTCATTGGAAGTCTGATTAAATGTGCACTATGAATTAGCCCGCATCTAAATATAACCTTTGAAGTTTATTTAGTTGTTCAACTAACATTAAGAATTATGTACTTTCTGACATTGTCATGCATTTTGTCAACAGCAATGCCAAAAATTCCGAACTATAATATTGCACTTGTCTGGTTTTAATTCTGACATGCTGAACGACGTTAAAGAATATAACAACTTGATTTGTTTGTATATTTTTGTCGTTATTGATGACGAGACGTTGAAAATGATCTAATTTTATTGATTTCGTTTCGTTATCATTATCTGTCAACAACCTGTTGGGCGTGGTTAGGTTTCTTATGGTTATTTTCATATTTGCCTAACTTAGGCAAGAGATTTGCCGCTGTTTTGCATGAAAATATAACTAGATGGCAATTTACTATATTATCGCTCATGTTCCGGATTATTTGTCAATACGCTATTGGTTGAATGCGCTCATTTATTTACCTAGCATGTTAAGCATTTGTGACAATAAAATGAGCGAAATGTAATAGCAAACAGCTATTAGGGTGTGAATGCTTTTGATGGTCGACGTGCTTAATTCGTTCATTGTATTTATTTATTTAATAATTCATTACTTGTACAACAACAAATACAAATGTAATATAAATAGACGCAAGTAGGCTAATACGAATCACAGGTAATGTAATAGACAAGGTAATCCGCCAAAAACAGAAAAAATCAAGTTGATCACGTTGACTTTTACAGTAAGCAGTCAAGTCAATAGCATTTAGTTTGGCTTTGAAAGAGCGCACATGTCATTCTGATTCATAACAATGTCAGCATCAAGTTCATTCCAAGCATTAATAGCACGAGACTTGAAATTATTAAGCTTTATATTATTGCTACATTGATGTTTAACGAGCTTTAGAGGATGTCCTCTAGGAACTTTTACAACGAGATGTTGTTCTTATATGTTGTGTCTGTATTTAAGGATGAATTGAAACATAGAGGCAATTTAGCATACTCTGTCTTAATATTATCATTTTTATTATTTAACTAACATTACGTTTAAAGTTTTCTAACACCAATTGTCTTATTGCCAGCACTAGGCCTATTGGTTTTGTGTAATTTTTTAACCTTATGCATGATACCAACTATATCGTTAAGTGCAAGGATGTGGACATAGAAGAGACAATGGCAAAAAATTCTTAGAATTAACATCAATCAAATTATGTACAAATCTGAACTATATGAACCGATATTGAGTTGCGAACATTTCTTGTGCACAATTATTAGTTTTTTATTACAATTATTAATTTTTTTTTCGAAATTGGGTCGCGGCTACATAGTATAATCAACATTTTCAATTGAATTATTCTACATATAAATTTCCATGTTAGATCCTGTTTCAGATAACACAACAAGCTGTTGCTTTGTTGATGAGCAATGATGGCCTTTGTATATCGGTGCATGCATTGTAGTTTCTTAACTTAAATAGGAGTATTTTTTT
>JAQFYQ010002834.1:0-11269 GCA_034694885.1 Buchholzia appendiculata
ATTTTCCGGATTTTGGTCCGCCGCGCCCCCCGACCCGTTCGTAAACAAAAATTGGTGTGAAAATTGCATATTGACGAGAAAATTTTTTGGATTTTGGTCCGCCGCTACCCCCCCGCTCGTAAAAAAATTTTGGTCTGAAAATTGCATATTTTTGTCTTGCCAGGTAATTTAGTTCAGAATCAGGACTGGTAATTTTGAGCACGCTGCCAGGTAAAACTGACTCATCTATCTGGAAGCACTGAGCTGAATAGATAGAATAATTTATAATAAATAAATAAATAAATAAAATGTGTGAAATAATAAATTGTTAAATATTAGTTGTTTATCTGTAAGCCGATTATATCCGCAAACTTAATTCTAACCCTAACTGCCTAAACCGAACCCTAAATCTATTAATTTCCTAACGTGATGTTTTCTGTTAGATTTCTAAGATTCTAGCAATTAATGTTGTCAATTAAACTGTATATAGTATATAGTTGTATTATTTGTATAGTTTATTATATTACATAATATATTTATTGTACAATTTTTATTTATATTAAGAAATATGTCTGATGCTTCTCTTATTGGCCATAATTAAATTAATTTGCAGTCAATTAATTTCCTTGCAAGTGAATCATCTCTCATTAAATATTTAAATTAAAGATAATTTAAAATCTACTATGTTTATGGAACTTGATCAATTAGCTGATTCAAAAGAGAAACGATGACGGCATTTTTTATCGAAAGACATTGAGAATATACTGTCATCATGGGGATTATAATTTTGATTTGTACGGATTGAGGTAATATTTTGTTTGATAAAAAAACGTATGCAATTTTTGACCAGAGTAAGAAACCTCGTCAGTTTTAATGTTATGAAGATCAGTTTTGGGAACGCTCAGGAATTTAATTATGGTTTCCAGCACTGTGAAATCTGACACCGCTCTCAAATTTGATTTTATTGTGCTTTTTGTAGATCTATATATATTTAGAGTGATTGTTCTTTGGTTTCAACTATAGCTGCCATTTGAAATCTCTTTCGCTCGCTGTGCGCAAGGTGCGTGGCAAAGCTGAGGATGACAGCGAGACAATGAGACTTATGAGAAATCTTCCAGGCGGTGAACAGACTAGTTCTGCTAAAGCGTAAGTTTCAATATTAACGCGAGAAAGACTGCATGCTTCATTGCAGCTCGTCTTATTTACAATTAGAGATGCATAAAGACCTCAGAAATTTGCGATCGCAAAATCGAGTGCAAAATCGAAAATTTTCACGTTTTCCGTACGCATATATGTACGCATGAAATTTGTTAACTAGTTTTAAAAGTTATAAACAAGGGAATATATGAAGACAGAGGACGCTGTGAGATCATTTGTGCAAGATTGTGATTAAGAATATGCGCACTAAAATGTCTCAATGTGATATAAAGTTGTCAGGATGAGCTCGGACAAAGTTGTAAAGGTATATAGTTTCTATTTTTATATTGCTATATCTGTTGTTGTTGATAAACTTTACGAAAATTAGGAATAATGTTGGTGACAGATAATTGTGGGATTGGAACTGTCAAACATGGTCGGACTTTTGCATGAGGGACAAACATGGAATGATGATGATGATGATTTTGGTTATTTAGGTGCCAGCTGGTGGTGACAGATAGGAAATCAGAGAACAAGAACACGTCGAATCATCTCATCGTGCCGGTTATCTTGTAAAAACTTTTCTTCTTCTTGTTGTTAATATTTATTTCAAACTTGTCTTCACTTGTTGCACATTTATTATTAACAAATATTGGCTATTGAAGTTTTTTTTTGCAATATTCTTCGATATACTGCAACATTTGTACGTTATTCACATTTTCAAATCCGTCAATCAGAAACAGAGCGTGGTAATTGTTTACGTTGTATTGGTGACCTCGTGGCCTTCGTACAGATTGGATGGATTTTCTGTCTGTGTTGTAGGCCTACCTGGAATAATTAATAGTGCTCATTCAAGTCCAGAACCTCATTCAGGTGGAGCTCAGCACCACAACTTTTAAAGTCTAAACTCCGTTGTTATATTGAGTTATTTGACCCCACAGTATTTTGTTATCACACCGGGAAGCATTATGGAGGCACTTCTAAATGATCAACTGCAAAGTATTGTATTGAGTTGTGTATTTATTTGTAATAGTACAATTTTATTGTCTCATGATAAAAATTGTGTTGACTAGACATGTTCTGTGAGTGTTTATAATTGGTGCTCTTGTTACACTGTAGAATTCAGCGTGCGTGGAGAACGTATCTGAACGTACAGCGGGAAAGCACCTCGTCTGCAGAGCAGCGTTCTTCAGGCATCGTCAGGGTTTCGCCGACTCATTCCTTGGGTGCAGGAAGGATGAATGAATCTGGACTAGATGGTTCAGTGATCGGGGCTGATGCATGTGACCAGAGGAAACTTGGGTAGGCTGTTGTATTGTTGAGAAGTGATTTGTAACAAGTCGGTTAAAAGTTGTTGTGTCAAACACATAATGCTATGTAGTAGATTAATTGATTAGCCCAGAGAGAGAACAATTGAGAATACTGCATCTTCACAGCCCTGTTATGTGCATGTCGTAAAAGGCGACCAAGGGCTGACCAGCCCTTGGTCTTACTTAGACCTTGTTACAACTGATCAGACTACCAGTTGATCTGATCGGTTGTAACGCGAGTGTAGGCTACTCCCATCTGCTGTTTGGTTTGCTGGTTAATCAAAGACCAGAATAACTTTCTCTGAGGTGATGGGAACATTTAACCCTTCCTGACAATGAAAAACAGATTTATAATGATGGTGATGATGACGATTATGCTGATGATGATGCTGATGATGAAGTGTAATCATCCCATTCTCGATACTGGCTGGTATCATTAGGGGCGTGCGGTCGTAAAAATTAAGCCATACCCGTACTCGGTACAATATCTTAATGAAAACGAACAGTAATTTTTAAAAGGTGGTGATGATGGTAATGTTGATGATAGATTTGAGAATTGAGTATCGAATTGTTCATTTATATTATTAACTGATATCGTATCCACAATGCGATAATTCAATCAATAAAAAAGACAATGATTGGTGAATTGTCACATTGTAGTAATTCAATCATAGTATTCTCTGCTGTTTGATAATTTGTAACTAGCTTGTTTTCGCATTGATATTTGTTTTTGGTACTGTACATTAAGTTCCAACGATTGACAACTAGTTAGCTGAGCTACTAAATATTTGTAGTTGAAGAAAATTTCAACTGATTCGTTACTTGTCTGATTTTGTGCACAATTCCATGAAATAAACAATTGGTGTGTATGTTGGGTTCCAGTAAATAAATTTGGTATTTTTCGTCAGAATTGTTTTAGTATTGATCTCAGCTCTGTGATTACATAATGTGAAGTACATAGGATTTTGTTACAGTCATCTTTTATATAGAAATATATATTTTCTGGTTTCTGGCTTTACTGAACAGTACTGTAACTTTAATAACAATAATGTTACTTCAATAACGAAATTACTGTAACTTTATTACTGCTCCTTTTGGTGATCATATTTCCTTACGAATTTGGAATCAGTGTTTGAAATGTTCAACTAGGTTTTGTGAGCAAAATTTTAAGCTGTCTATTCTTTTTGCTCAGGGAAACCATGACAACGACAACATCCAACGGTGCTCCACCCTGTTATTCTTCCTCAGCAGCCCACTCAGTACCTGATGCGTCCTCTTCCTCGGGAATTACCCAACCAGAACCGTTCCTCCTCCAAGACTCCCTACAGCTCCCAACTAATACCCGCTCCATCGTCATCGAGTCGGACCCAGACTCGATCGTCTCGGACTACTCCGAGATCTCAGAGCCGATCCGCGAACACTTGGCGAGCGTCCAGATCATCCGACGTGAAGACCTTGACCTTGGGAACACGTTCGCGTCCCCGCGACGCAGCATGGGGACGCTGCGTCGTGGTATGGACGAAGACGAGGACACGTACAACAGACGCGTGCGCAAGACAAACCTGCTCAGTCTCGCGCAGGAGTTCGCTGCACTGAAGAAGGTGAAGGCCGATGCTTTACCCTTTGACCTTCACGAGGAGAGGTATCTGAGAAGTTGTGTGGGAGGAGGAGTGAGTGGGGGTGGGGCGTCAGAGGCGAGTGATGATGAAGATGACGTGGGAGTGGTAGATGGAGGCAGGGTGAGCGAATCCAATGTAAACAAAGTAAGAGAGAGTGATGCTAGTTCTGTCAATGTGATAAAGCCGTCAAGAGCGACAGATTTGACTGATGCTAGCTACAGTGCTTCCACTATTAAGAACGACAGTGCCAAGGAAACTGCTTCCAACAACATTCCAGACGTGATTCTTTCCGTGTCGTCTTCCTCTGGCGGCACTCCTTCCCACAAAGGTTCCACATCGCAAGCAAGGCTTTCCTCTCCTCGCCGTGGAGTGGAAGGACCTCTCGGTGACGGATCAATTAGACGACCTTCTTTGCGGAGTGGTGAGACTGGGAAAGAGTCACCAAGTCGAAGGAGAGTGGACGAATCTGGCGCGGTGGAAGAGTTTGACATCTATACAATGGAGACTTCGCTTCCAGCGATGGACTGGGAACATTTGGAGGAACAACTGCTGAAGTCGGCTGCCGAAGATGAAGAAAAGAAACTGGTAAGCTGAGTGAATCTTATATAAGTACTGTAGATCGGTACATTATATCTTACAGAGCTGTTCATTGTGCTGAGGTGTTTGCTATCAAGGCAGTGTGTGCACATGATTTTATGGCCTACAAATGCAGGATTATCTTTGATCTCCTAATTAATTTTCACTCCTCTTGCACTCATCATCATTGCACTAGTTTAAATAGTCTACAAATCTATTTTGCAAGATGTCTGTGCTGAGCACAGGTGCAGACTTTAACTTATGTCCCTGAGGGCTCATCATGGCTGGATTTTTTACGACCGCATGCCCTTGCTGAAGCCAACCCGTGCCTGAAATGGGGCGATTTCTGTTCCTCAGAAAAAGGTTTGAAAGGTTCAGTTTTTGCCCATCCTCATATACTGTGGGGTTTTGTGAGTGCAGCGCACAAGCTTGCTTTATTGTGTAAGGCGATGCTTGGATACAGCATACTGTTGCTCCTCTTGGTTTAGTTGTTGCTCATATCAGGCCCATGGCCAGATTTTTCACTTCCATTCGGGTTTCTGACGAACAACAATTTAGATAACCTTTTCAAAATTGTACTGGCCTGTTTCGAAGGCTTCATTGAGTTTTTTAAACCGGGTTAAAAACATTTAGCATGGTGAAAGGAGAGAGCATGGCATCGATAAAAATATCCACATAGTTAAGAAAAAAATTCATTTAGGGAGTTTGTAACCAGTAACCCCACCCCTTCGTTCAATATGGTCTTGGCTTACAGTAAATAATGAATTTATGATTGGCTGTGTTTAGTTGAGACAGAGTGATATGATTGGCTGTGTTTAGTTGAGACAGAGTGATGTGATTGGTTGTGTTTAGTTGAGCCCACGTGATATCATTGGTTGTGTTTAGTTGTGACCGAGTGATATGATTGGTTGTGTTTAGTTGAGAGCGAGTGATATCATTGGTTGTGTTTAGTTGAGACAGAGTGATATGATTGGTTGAGACCGAGTGATATGATTGGTTGTTTAGTTGAGACCGAGTGAGAGAGATGAGATTCGTCGCCGGCTTGCTATGTCCGCCGATGACGACGGTTGTTTCCACTCGAAGGAGGACGAGTTCTCCGCTCTTCAGCGCAAGCCCAACCTTCACTCCAGGCTTCAGGCCGGTATGAACCTTCAGATGTGCTACGTCAACGATGCTGCTGTCGACGACCTGGAGCAGGAGATTGAGCGAGAGAGAAACGAGACGAGACTGGGTTCAAATCCTCCTGATGTGTTACCCGATGGCAAGGCTCTGCAGGTCATTATTGGCTTTGCGATCTAAAGTTTTATCTTGCTGTCTGATTTAGCTTCTTTGGTTACTAAGACAACAGCTTCAATACAAACAGCTAAACCTAATATATACACTCTCGGTTGACAGCATAAGACATTACCGCAAAAATTTACAACATATTTGATGGCTTCATTTTCACTGTATTTAACTCTAGCTGCTGTAACTTACTATATTGCTTGTCATTTCTTTTCCGTCAACAGAAATGTACTTTTTACCATCACGTCATACAGAATACGATATTGGTTCAGGATGACTCAAATGTGTCTGAGTGCATTTGCAGTGTTAGAGGCCGCATTCTCTAAGATTATGAACTAAGATTTTTTGTAAGCATTACCTTTTCATGAATCATTTCCCTTGCACGCTCCTTAATGCACAAGTATATTGATGAACACATGGGTTCAACCTCTGACATGGCTGCTTCAGTGACTTCGTGATTGTATTTATAATCTACTATTTAAGTGTGTTATTGAAGAAATATATACTACTACTAGTACTATTACTACTGTTTGTTTTACATAAAATGAAACGTGATCTGAAGTGCTACGTTAAGCATTTAGAGTGAATGTCATCGTTTTAATAATGAAGTATAATTTATGAATCATAGTGTTTGACATATTTTGCATGCGATGAGACCAAATTGTGAGGAGCATTGTCTAGTCTCTAAGAGCTACACAGTTTGGACTTTGCGGTAGTTTTTCTCATCGTGGGATGGAGTTCTACAGAGTTTGGATTTCTAAAGCGTAGACCTGTGCATAATCTTGATTATGGTTAATGTTTGATTATTGTTACATGGTTTTTATGCTTATGCTATTGTCTCTGTCACATAGTTGCACTCAACGAACCCTTCTGGAGCCGTGATCACTGGGGACAACAAACAGTTGGACGGTGGTGTTGATGACTTCTTTAGTGCACAGGCAAATCTACAGGCTGAGGCAAAACTTGCTCTGGCTCAGGTGGGCGGGGCTATATCTGTAGGCTCAGATGAATCTGGCTCAGGTAGGCGGGGCTATATCTGTATTTTCGGATGAAGCTGGCTCTGGCTCAGGTAGGCGGGCTATATCTGTAGGCTCAGATGAAGCTGGCTCTGGCTCAGGTAGGCGGGCTATATCTGTAGGCTCAGATGAAGCTGGCTCTGGCTCATGTAGACTGGCTAGATCTGTAGGGTGAAGCAAAGCTGGCTCTAGCTCAGTTATTCTGAGCTATATCTGTAGGCTGGGACGAAACTGTGGCTCAGGTAGGTGGGGAGAGATCTGTATGCTGCGGCAAAACTGAGCTGGCTCATTTAGGGGGGGGGGAGGATTATATCTGTAGGCTGAGGCAAAAACTGGCTCTAGCTCTGGTAGGTGGGGCTATATTTATAGGCTGAGGCAAAACTGACTGACGATCAGGTAAGTGGGGGTTGTATCTGTAGCCTGAGGCAAAACTGGCTCTAGTTCAGGTGGTCGTAGTTGAATCTGCAGGTTGAGGTCAAGCTTCTTCTAGCTCTGTTAGGCATGACTAAATGTGCAGGCTGAGGCCAAGATCACTAGTTCATGTGGACGGAATGGGATTTTCAGGCCTCATAGGCCTACTGTTAGGAAAGCAGTTTTAGCACTTGTACTGTTAATACAATGCTATTAATACTGAGTTTTAGTATCTTAACGATGATTAGATTTGATATATATTTTACTATTAGTATTTAAAAAACTCTTTCTGCAATGTGAACGTTGTCTTTGTGAAATTTATTCGCTAATCTAGAGTTTTCAAGTGGACAGTTGGTGCTTTCATTTGAATCAACAGAACACCTATAGTTGTTCATGAGCGTCCAAAAAATAAGTTGTTTTTTAATCAGTGAATATATTGTTGAAATGAAGGGATCTTAGTAATAAAGTCTGTCTGTGTCGTTGCTAGGTTCGACCGATGGCCTACATGCAACTGCAGCTAGAGAAACAGTGCAAGAAGAAGTCGCCCATCGCTGAAATTGTAAGTCGGGAGATAACTTTCAGTCGAGTTTGTGTTTCATTTGTGTGCAGCTGTATGAATCTGTGGCTACTCTTACTTGTTCAAACAAACTGTGATGGTGAGATATTTTATATTGATCAGGTCTGTGTTTTCAGAGGCAGTTAGCCAGTTCAAAGCACAGTCATTAGTCAAATAAAGGGAGGCAGTCCGCGATTGAAATTTGTGGAGACTGTTAAGAGTGTACGAAATCATCTGGATGGTTTCATAATCGCGCAGCTGGTTCAATCGTGCAGCTTTGAGAATCCATTACATTGGAGAGTTTCTTTCCATTGACTTTAGTCTGCACAGGTGCACATTTTTGTGTTATTCTCATTATTGAGACTTGCTCAGTCCATTTTAATGTAACATAAACTAGAGCATAACATACAAATACATAAGTGCAAATATACAATGGCGAGAACATCAAATAGACAATTTCAGTGTTTACGTACAGAAGTTGTTGACAGAAGGGAAATATTTCCTTTCTGTCAATTAAGCAGTTACTTGTATTTGCACTAAAAGGTAACGATTGACGATTAGTTGTAATGATCGTTGAAGTGTCAGCTATGATTTGAAAAATTATTTAAATGTAATTTCGTAAATGTACGACAATTATTTAAAATTGAACTGTGATGCAAAATGGTGGAAATTCTATGTGGTAACAATATTGTGATGTTTGTAATTATTTTTATTGGAGGATGTTATTTGAGGGTTCATGAGCCCTCAGCAGCTAAAGTTTATTCTGTGATCAGCACAGACATCTTGCGAAATGGAATGGTAGACGACAAATAAGTTATTATGATGGTGAATGTGATATTTCTGCCATAGATTGGTATTCCAAACTTTGCGTGTGAAAAGCTCCGGCACGCGTCCAGACATGTCCTACAATATATGAACTTTGCGCAGTTACAAGTTCTTGTCAACGACCTTCACACTCAAATAGAAGGTCAGTCAATCAATCGTTTTCTTTCTTGTTTAGAACACTTTTCGCAGAGTTGTGTCGGTTTTTTTTCTTGCATCTGGGCATTTCTTTACCATCTGTGACTTTAGGTTTAAGGTTAGTGTTTGCAATTTTATATATTTTTTAAATTTAGTAAATTGTGATTCTTTGTGGTTTATGCTGTGAATTGCGAATGAATTATTATGTAAAGTTGTCGTCGCTAGCTCAATGAATTTATTTCAATTATTCGATCAATAATTAGTTTTTTTTTTGTAATATAATTGAATTTTTGTATTTGAAATAAAAATTAACGATTGAATGATTTATCAAATTAT
The DNA here is from genome assembly GCA_034694885.1 of Buchholzia appendiculata. Taxonomy (NCBI): domain Eukaryota; kingdom Metazoa; phylum Annelida; class Clitellata; order Enchytraeida; family Enchytraeidae; genus Buchholzia; species Buchholzia appendiculata. Next base: position 9,185 of record JAQFYQ010002834.1, read on the forward strand.
CCATATATTTTATATTCTCTTCTTTGTTATATTTTGATTTTATTTCTCGTTGTTTTTAAGTGCTTTTAGTCGCTCAAGGGTTGATTTATCTGCCGCGTGGGAGGTTACCTTCATTCGTTCTTTTTCAATGCTATCCTTTGCTCTTTTCAATCTTTATTTTTGTTCATATAAATAACAGACTAGCTTGTTTTTGCTGCGGATAAATCATGACATTGATGTATTTCTATGCAGGTTTGAACATAGACTTGATGCAACAGTTGGTGGAGAGGGATGATCTGCACATGGCCCAGGACTCAATGCTCGTTGATATTGAAGACTTGACAGGGTAAAATATCTTCATTAACATTTCATCACCTGGTGTGATGTAGATACGGATTGAATGTTTGTATGTAGTGATACAAGTACTGTATTTTTTTAGAAATTTTGAGAATAGTATGAAGACTGCAGTTGAATAATTTGAGGAAGTATGCAAAGGTGTTTTGTTTAATTATTGTAGCTTATACTTTTACCGTAACTGAATTTTAAAGTGAAGTTTTTATCCATTGAAGGCACAATATAGCCTATTTGTGCTGACGTGCCGTTAAACACCAATCAATCAATCAATGCAAAGGTGTGTTTGTTATTAATATTTTCTTCCAGGAAATTATTCGTAATTAATTTCTCATTCTCCCTCTTCAAACATGTCGTGAAAGAAACATTGCTCAATCAGTATTACAGAGCCTCTAGATTTGTGCAGATATCTATGACCGTATAATATATATATATATATATATATATATATATATATATATATATATGTTGCATTAATTTAGTGTATGAACATTTATTTTGTGATATCATTTGTGCCATAAAGATGGATGTTTATTTAGAAATTTATTATTTAGAAGTCTACACCTGTTCTGAGCACAAGCATTTTGCAAAAAGCAAGTATGAATAAACTATATCCATGCATGTTACATAGTGTTTTTGCTCATGCATACATCGATTACACAAACAGAGGCATCGTGTTAAATGTTGCTATTGTTTTATACTTGCAGACGTGCACAAGAATACGCAGACAGAATTAACAAGAAAGCCATGAAGAAATGTGCAGGAAACTAGACAGCAGTAGATTGTGTCATACTCGGATTCCCTCGCTCACTCTCTCTCTTTCTTTCTCTTTCTTTCGCTCTTTCTTTCTCTCTTTCTTTTCTTCTATCTCTCTTTCTTTCTCCTTCTCTGCTTGTGCCAAACATCTGTTTCTTATGTGCGGTTGCTTAGGCATGCCGATTTGGTTATGCCGCACTTGCGCTTTGATCAGAACTATGATGATTATTTTGGATTGGCTGCATAAAGTTTGTCACGAGTAGCTAGAGAAAGCTCTTTCATGATTGGATAGATAAAGCTCTGTCATGATTGGCTAGAGAAAGCTCTTTCATGATTGGCTAGAGAAAGCTCTTGTCATGATTGGCTAGATAAAGCTCTGTCATGATTGGCTAGATAAAGTTCTGTCATGATTGGCTAGATAAGGCTCTGTCATGATTGGCTAGATAAAGCTCTGTCATGATTGGCTAGATAAAGCTCTGTCATGATTGGCTAGATAAAGCTCGTGTCATGATTGGCTAGATAAAGCTCTGTCATGATTGGTTGCAGAATATTGTCCTGTTTAGCCTGATCGAGCTCTGTTTTAATTTGCTGGGTAAGCTTTGTACTGATTCGCTGGATAAAACTCTGTCTTGATTGGCTCTTTTATCTTTGTCGTGATTGGTTGAATTTTTTATGCTTTTACTGGTTTGATAATTCTCAGTGGCTCAAATCTTTATGATGTGTTATTTACAGGGTTGAAATTGCCGGGGGGGTTAGGGGGGTTAAACCCCCCTGGCCATTTGCCGACCCCTGTGGATGCTTCACAAAAAATATTTGGGGGGGTTGAATTTAATCCCCCCTGCGGACAAAAATATTTGGGGGGGTTGATAAATTGGACCCCCCAGATCAGTGGCTAGCATTTTTCGTGGGTAGCAGGTAGGCCTAACTAAATTCAATCATGTTCCACTGAGATTTAATTTGTACAATTACACTCTGCATTTGACATGATTTCGTCATAAA
>JAQFYQ010002835.1:0-10000 GCA_034694885.1 Buchholzia appendiculata
ATCATCAGACTCGCTCTCTTCTGTTAAGCAAATGGTATAGTTGTGCTGCTTAAGGAACTCTTTAGCTTTAGCATCCAGCTTATTAGAATCCTGGTCTTTATCAATCTTCAAACGTTTAACCTTTTTGCATGACTCATCTGCTTTACGGAGGTTGTGGTTACCATGAACAGAACTGTCTTCGTCGGAATCTGTATCAATCTTTGAACGTTTTCCATATCCAACGTGAACATGATGCATTTCATCTTCAGCAGAATCCTTATCATTTTGAGATGAGCCATGTGTATGAATCGGTTGTTTGTCATTAACGATATCTAATCCACGAGTAAACACACGCGCTCGGCATCCTTTTATTATGAACTTAATACAGCGCCATATTGTAATACCAGAGTTATTCTCACGCGCGCGTAAGTATTCATGTCCATTATACAACAATGTTTTATTACCCTGACGTGATGTTCCATAGTATGATTCCATTGCTGCTAAAATAGATCTTAGCTTGTCAATGTTCTGGAACGAAATGAGCTATTGGGATAAAAAGATAACGTATTTATAATCAGACGCCATTTTAAAAGTCAGCACCCCCCAGAGTATACTATTAAATGTCCCGAGGTATCTCTGAGATATCTCAGGTATATCTCAGGTATATACTTGGGCAAAGTTCAGAGCTCATCAGAGATCTAGGACTGAGTTCTCCATCAGCGTTCTAAGACTGAGTTCTCCAGAGTTCTAGGCTGATCAGAGGTGTGTGGACTCAAACTAGCAGACTGAATTCTGATTAAGGTATCCCAGTCAAAATGGCACTAGACAACAACAAAATTTTCTAACAGCTGATGTTTAAGAATTTTATCAACAAGACTTCTCAGCTTCGCACAATATATTTAATAATCTCTGAGAGTCTCGGTCTTCAAATAACAATAATGATTTCCACAAATTAATTTACTCTTGTAATACAAAGGTATGATAGGCCTCCATTATCGCCCCGGTGTTACCGGTCTTGACCAGTTTAACAAACACGACTCTAGTCTTAACAAAATGTTATTAGATATTCAGGATAAGCCTGAGTGTCACTGAATATGATAAATTGTGACAGTTTTGATAAATTGTTCACTACCGAGTCGTACTGACGAACGCTTGTTCCGGCTCTTGGTTTCTCTGGCGCATCTATGTAGGACGAGTCACCAAGTGTATACTCTCCTGTGAGTACACGCGACAGATAGATGCGCTTACGTCCACTGGGGTCGGGTGCGGAATATCTATGTTCGGCCGAGTAAGCGAAACGTTGAGCAAAGTAGACTCCACGCCCGTACGAGTGACCGGCTAGCAAAGCAACAATAAATGCAAATATTTGATCAATAGGTCAATTCATTTGCACACTAATCAAGCAATGTATATCTATATATAGGTATAAACAGTTTTCTTTCAGAAAATTTAAATCTTCAATGTATACGATGTTAAATGCACCTACCGGCGGCGCTGCCGTGTATGCTGTGTATGCGAAAGCATACACAGTCAGGAACATGGGCATGCTTGAGTATGTTTTAGCATACACAGTTTAGGCGATGCTGCCGTGTATGCTTAAGCATACACAGTCGTAAAACAGTGTAAGCATGCTGCAATAGGCCCATATTTTTTAATTTATAATTTAGAGCTATGTAAATATTGGGCGTTTTAAAATAGTTTTTTGAATGAATTTTAAATTAGGTACACTAATTTAGCCATTTCCTCGTGCACTGTCCCTACAGAAAATCTGACTTCGGCTTTATTTAAGGACTAGACATGATACATTTTTCAATTTATTATTTTTTTCATTGTACCGGTATGTGCATTATCCATAAATACCATTGCATGATGTATGATTTGAATTGTAGAAACTAATGGATAATATGGGCGGAATAGCAACAGACGCTGGAATTACATTAATGCCAACCCTTTCAAAGCGACAGTTGTAACTAGAGATTGCAATGAAGTTGCATTGATTGTTTAAAGTTATTGAGATTCAGATGCATGAACAAATAGTATAGAGTAAATGTCAATATTTAAACATTTAAGCCCTCATAACCCCCCCCCCAATTTTTTTCTTCTTCAGATTTAGGATGTTTTGTCAAGAAATTTGTGAAGAAGTCGCTAAATTTTTTGAGGTCAAACTCCTTTCCGAAAAGAAAATTGTGAAAAGTCGTCAAAATTGTTAACCCCCCAATGAAATTTTAGCTACGGTAGTCAGCGGCACTGTATGCATGCTAAAACTTGATAATAAGGCAACATGTCAGGGGAATAGGGGAATTTGAAATACGGACATGGAAAGGGATTAGAATGAATATATAGTTTTGAAAGCAGAACTTGAAACAGCAAGAAGAAAAAAAAGTTACAATTTTCCAGAGAAGACAATTTTATAGAGGCTGCAATGAAAAGGAATAACAACTGGATTATGCATATTTTACTTGGAGGAAGATTGCCTGTTTTTTTATTATTGTCAAAACAATAATAGAAAAATTGTGTATGCTGTAATATACATAATAATGAAAATTATGTTCATGATATAGTATGCATAAACGTTTGTGTATGCCATAGCATACACAATAGTGGATGCTATCGCATACAGAATAATAACAATTATGTGTACGCTATAGCATACAAATTCAAAAAATTGTCGCCTCCGTCGAGGAGACATATTTAGCATACACACTCAGCACACCCTACCGCCGCCACTGATTGCACCGTATAACTGAAACTGCCCGAGTTAATTTCCCGAAACAGGTGAAAACATTGCTATGAGTCACAGCGACTGGTAGCGAATGGACACATTTCTGTAACGATTACAAATTTCAATACGATCTGAGACTGGAGACCAAATTATCATATGCTATGGCATTATTCACATGGGTAAATAATGCAGATATCAATTTTTAGAAATATTTCGGAAACAATGGAAGTTATATAACGTAGAACGTTATAAGGCTATCCACAACATAGGCCTACAGTATACCCTCACAGCTCTCTCCCTAGCTAAGGTTCTCTGATTCTTTATTTACGTACATAAAGATATTCTAACTCACAACAATAACAACGCTAAATTTAGTCTAATTGAAAAACATCAACTCTTGAAGCCTTTTAAACATACAGAATACATTTGAAATTCGCTTAAACATTTCTACAGCATTCCATTTGATTCAAATGCATTCCATGCTGCGGTTTAGTCTCCAAATGATGTCTTGAGAAATCAGTAAATATTGAAATATCAATGTTTAATGTTTACGTAAATTATTGTTAGAGTTGGCCTATACTCAGAATGACTTTGATTAATTAGGCCTTTAAATTAGCACCAAAGCTGACTTTATCGCATCACCGAAGTTGATAAATTAAAACTGGCACGCAAACTTTGCGCATAATATTGTTAATATTATAATGTTATCATCAGAAAGATATCCATCGTTTTCAATTCTTCCTTGTATCCTTTTAAATCTCCGTTGGCAGTGGCGGCGGAAGGGTGTGCTGAGTGTGTATGCTCAGTTTGTCTCCCCGCCGCAGTCGAACATCTTTTTGAGTGTGTATGGCATGCTATAGCATACACACAATTGTTATTATCGTGTATGCTATGGCATCCACTTTTGTGTATGCTATGGCATACACACACGTTTATGCATGATATACCATGAACATAATTGTTATTATTATGTATATTATGGCAAACACAATTTTTCTATTGTTGTTTTTAACAATAATAGAAAACAGTTAATCTTCCTCCAAGTAAAATATGCATAAACGTGCAGTTAATACTTTTCATTGCAGCCTCTATAAAATTGTCCTCTCTGGAAAAAATTGTAACGTTTTTATTTTTCTTCTTGTTGTTTCAAGTTCTGCTTTCAAAACTATCTATTCTTATCCCTTTCCATGTCCGTATTTCAAATGCCCCTTTTCCCCTGACATGTTGCCTTATTACCAGGTTTTAGCATGCATACAGTGCCGCTGACTTCCGTAGCTAAAATTTCAAATGGGGGGGGGGGGGGGTAAACAATTTTGATGACTTTTTCAAACTTTTCATTTCGGAGAGGGGTTTGACCTTAACAAAATATAGGGACTTTTCACAAATTTCTTGACAAAACATCCTAAATTTGAAGAAGAAGAACATTTTGGTAGGGGCTTGAACCTGTAAATCCCCCCTTAAAACGGCCCTAGATGAGCCTAAATATTTAAATATTGACATTTGCTCTACCATTTGTTCATGCATCTGAATCTCAATAACTTTAAACAATCAATGCAACTTCATTGCAATCTCTAGTTATAACTGTCGCTTTGAAAGGGTTGGCACTAATGTAATTCCAGCGTCTGTTGCTATTCCGCCCATATTATCCATTAGTTTCTGCAATTCAAATCATGCATCATGCAATGGTATTTATGGATAATACACATACAGGCACAATGAAAAAATAATAAATTGAAAAATGTATCATGTATAATCCTTAAATAGAGCCGAAGTCAGATTTTTTGTGGGGACAGTGCACGAGGAAATGGCTAAATTAGTGTACCTTATTTAAAATTCATACCAAAAACTATTTGAAAACGCCCAATATTTACAGCATACACGGAAGCATCGCCTAAACTGTGTATGCTAAAACATACTCCAGCATACACGGGTTACTGACTGTGTATGCTTTCGCATACACAACATACACGGCAGCGCCGCCAGTGTCCGTTGGTAGGCCCTGCGCGATTTTTAATGCATAATAATTATAGGACACAATACTGTGATCAAAATATTACCCCATGGTACAAAAATGAAAAATCACTTCTAATAATCAATTTGTAAAATTCGGTTGTTATATTTTACTGTTATTGTAGTTATTATTGTTTTAGCGTTTTATTTACTTTTGCAAGCTGGATCGTTTATTGACATAGCAACACATAGCATGTTGCTCGCATGCAGAGATTTCACGAAATAATTTTGTTACAGGCGTGGGATTTGATTGTCATTAGAGTGAGAAATATTTTAAATACAATAAGTATTGAGTTCTATATGAAGCTAGAAAGTACTTAGCGAGTTCGAAACTCTCAATGAGAGTCTTTCAGGTCAGAGCTGCTCAGTAAGCAGACCACACGAGAACCAAAGTTTGTTTCCAAACTGCGAAATTGTTCAAATACTGTGGGTAGACAGTATGTGCGCAGGTATGTCTCTGTATTTGTCTGTCTGTATATAAATATATACATATATATTAGTCTTGTTGGATGAACGTAATAGGGGACGACCGATGGTCTGGTATATCAACATGAATATATGTATATTAGGTTGGTAACTATTGACAGCACAACTTTTAGTACTACAATGACTTGTCCACACTTGCTTCAGCTGATAAAGTAATGTCTGTTTAAACTGAAAACCCTGTATATGTATATATTTTGACGCTTTTCCGAGATCCTAAGTCAGTTTTACAGGCGAGCCGCCTCCGTGTCAGCTCTTGAGGCGTCGCGGTTCAATAGACACAATAGAACGCGACGAGAGTCAGGGCTGGTGACACGCCTCATCACCGGTGCGACGCACCAGCGATTTTCTAGAAACTCTCGGTTCGCTTCTATTGTACTGTTTCGCATTACATGCTGCAGTCAACCAATGAAAAAGAACCACATTTGATTGGCACATCCGTTTGCTAAATTTGATGAGATAATGTACACGTTTGCAGCACATTTTGTATAAATATAAATTCATATTCTTAAAGGCATTCAGTCGCCAGTAGTATAAACATGAGCCGAAACAAAACGATATTCCCAGAGATTCATCACATCACAGATATTGGATCACAAAATAAGATAGAGAATCAAGGTTTGAACGAACAAAGACGAAAGTTCGAAAGCCTTAAATCAATCTGCCGAAAATAAAAGTCCAAACCATCAAAGGACGACAAATTTAAAGTTTCAGATTCCACCATATTATAATTTCAGCGGTTACATTTTAGAAATGTGTTTGCATTATTTTATATTAAAGGCTTTTGGAATATTCGGCCTTCTGAATTTGAGGCTTTTGAATGTTCAGCTTTCTGAATTTGAGGCTTTTGAATGTTCAGCCTTATGATTGCAAGGCATTTTGATTTAGACCCTTCAATTCAAAGGCCTTTGCAATGTGCGGCTTTTCAATTTTCGCCCTTTGAGAATCGGCCTATTTACCCACGAGCATATCGCTAACACTATTAATTTGTAACTTAGTATATACCATAATTGTAAAATGTAATTTATCCCTTGATTTAGACTAAGAGGTTTGACATTTATATTTATAAATTTGACTATTTTATATTCAAAACGTAAGTACAGTAATTCAAATATTCAAATAAATGAAGAATATAAGAGTAAAGTAATCTAAATTACTGCTCTGCGTGAACATTTAATTAAATTATGGAAAGTTCACTTCTCGCAGAGAGTCGTAATTTAGTTTACATTAGATATACTTTTCATTTGTTAGTTAGTTCAAAGAGTTTGAACTAACTTTATTCAGCTCCATCTTGGATGTTGGTGACTATCATGTCTTGGCATAGTAATACCAGAGAACACATTGAGAAGGAATGTTCTAAATGGGGGTGGGGGCGGTCGACGATGCTGGTCGAATACGAAGCACACTGCTTCGTGGGTGGAAGCGATCACGACAAAAATCTGAACAATCGCCAATGGTCGAATTAGTTGGGCGGGCGTTGGTGGACTTGGCCCCGAAAGAGCTAGCGCCCCCTTAAAGGCTCTCATTTTAAGGGGTCCAAGGGGGCCGGTAAAACTACGGAGTGCCAGGCCCAGGAAAGTCCCGTCTAATAGTTTTGTATGTGGTTGCAAAATTCAGACTTTGGTGTGAGACATTTGAATTCTATTTGGTCGCTTCGCCCGCAACATAATTTTCCCAATTATTGGATGAGGTGGGAGCTGCTTCCCCCGAAATCGTTGGCGACCGCTTATAGGTTCCAGTTTCAGGGTCGAAGTGGCTTGTAAAATGCTCGACTTGAAGCATATACTGAGAACGTGGATTCCTCTTTTATATTTAAATACACAATTTACACTTCGCTGTAAGATCCGTAAAAAAATTTGCTCGCTTCGCTCTCTACATAATTTTACATGAGAAGTGGTAAACCTAATATCCGTTGGTGTAGGCAGATACCCACCAATGAATTTGGATATGACTAATGACAAATAATCGAATCACGGATGGGGCGGGGAAACCCGTCCCCGAAACGTTGGCGGCCCCTTAAAGGTTCTTTTTAAGGAACCAATGCTAAATATTTTAGAGATCCAAAGGAGCTCTTAAAAGGCCCCGTGAAGAGATTTACTGAAAACGTAGGTTCCCATTTTGTATGCAATTGCATTATTCAGACTTTACTGTAAGACGTAAAAAAGGTAACAAATTCATCTCTTCGCTCGCGACATAATTCTAGCTCAGAAGTGGTATAGGAGCAGCTGGTATAGGTAGCTTCCACTCATGAATTTGGATATATGCAAATAACTGTCTTATTTCTCCCTATAAAATCGTATCGCGCGAAGCATTGACCCACAAGTTTATGCCTGTTTCGTTCAGAAAAAATCATGTATGCAAATAATCCATAGGCCAAATAAAAAAGGCCCTGAAACAATTTTTTTTATAATTCGACCACTGGCAATCGCCCTCTCTTAACTATATGAAGCATTTGCGCCTCTGAGTGCAAAAGCAACAATTAATCCGTTTTACGGCACGATACAGTGGCAGCAATCAATATTTAAGAAAAACTAGCTGACATTAAATGTAACAGACGTGTCAGACGTTAGAGGCATATAAGCACTTTTTATAATGTCGCCCTTCAATTATTTTGATATATACTTTGACATTTTGATTTAAGCAAAAGCTGTATACTAATTGAAATAATTTATTTTTTGCTCGCTTCGCTCGTAACAGATATTTATTACCCGGCTACATGAAAGGCGCCAAAAGCGATGGGAAGAGGCTGACAAGGAAGCTGTCGACTCAAATGTTCAGAACATTGGCGGTGAAACGGGATCCGCGGGGGTGATCGCCCCTCACCATTCTTAATGATGGGGTGGCGCAAATATGCTTTTGCCCCACTCGTAATATTAACACTGTTTTTAAAAGTTCACCCTCAATAATTGCGCCTTCGAGATTACTTTGTTTTTAATATGTAAGAAAATTCGTTTTTTTTAGGCTCGCTACGCTCGCATGAAATATTTATTGACCTGTTGTATTAAGAAGCATCTATTGACCTGCTTTAAACACAAAAAGCGCCAAAAAGACGCGAAGAATGGGCAAGGAGGCGATCGACCCCAACGTTAATAAAGGGGGAAAATGACTTAGTTGTTAAGCATTGCCCTCACTAATCAGAGGCACCGAAATCCATGGGGCAAAAGGATCAATCGCCCCCAATGCAAGTGACGAGGGTGGGTTGTGAAGGAATCATTTCGCCCGCCAACAAATATTATCGTTGTTATCTAATTTGCAACCATAGAAGTTTTTGGTTCCTATAAACATTTTTATCACCCAGCGTTCAAAATATTATTGCAATCAAAATGGTTTGCTAGCTGCAATTTGCAAAATATATCGACCCGATTTAAGGAGAAAGGCACCTAAACGGGTGGAGCACAATGCGATAAATCCCCGATGGTAATTATTAATGGTTAATTAAAGTGTCTCATTTCGCTCCCGCCCCCTCCCAATGATCCCTCCGCGATTCTAAGTTCGCCCCAGCCCTCCCTGCATTAAATTTTGTTTTGATAGATTGTTTTTTACTGCAACAATATCTACATTGTTCACCCCCCCCCATATATTATTTCCTGATAAATGAAACAATTTAGTGCAAAAATGTTCCTGCAGGCATATTATACTGTGGCCCCCCACAAATAATTTTCAATAATTCCACCAACAATTGCCCCCCAATTCTGAATACAAAACGGCGCTCTTGTCAGACGTGTCAGGGTGCTAACACGTGACGCCAGTCTAAATAGCTTGGCAATTATTCTTAACAGAGAAAGAAATCAAGGGAAATAATGCAAATATTAGAGCGCGTGAGGAAGAGACAGGGAGAGAAAGGTACTGATGAAGCGAAGGAGTAAAGGAGGGAAGATAGAAGAGAGAGACATACAGAGAAAGAGTGGAGAGAGAGAGAGAAATAGAGATAGAGATATAAAGGTAGACAGAGAGACAGAAAGATCCAGAGACAGAGAGAAAGGGAGAGACACCGAGAAGGAATGAACAAATTTGTTTGACAATTGGTTTTGTTTCACAAGGTTTACTAGGCTTCTTACTTCTTTTGAACTTAGCTGTGAAAGTTATGTTCAATACTTATAGAGAATAGACAATAACATGAAATTGTATGATGAATGATACCATGGGAAACTTGAATACAATTTAATATTACATCTTGTCTATTAGTCTGATTTTTTCATGTTATTACCTATAATATTATTTTAATAAATCTGTGTCAATTTGATACATGAGTCAATTAGCAATATAAATTGTGATATATTATGTATATCAGCCATCGACATATTTCTCTCGAAATTCAGGCTACAGTGTATACATTTTAAGCACGAAGTACTTCTAGGACATCTTGAATCAATTAAATATGACAAGACAAGGTGATTAAAATTTTCGCATGAGGCGTCAAGATTTTGTTACCCGTCCCGGCCCACGGACTCTCGGACCCGACCCGACCCACTGAACTCTAGAGCCAAGCCGACAAATTTCCTAAAAATGCGGACCCGAAATGACCCGACCCGACCCAACCCGCGGGTCGACCCGACCCACGTCCAACTCTGGTTTGTTGGTCTATCTGTCTTTCACTCTTTATCTCTATCTCTATCTTTATTTTTTTTCTCTCTCTCTCTCTAGTTTTCTGTCTCTCTCCTTCAATCTGTCTTTTATGATAACCAATGTCTGTTTATCTGTATGTCTGTCCGCCTGTCTGCTTTTCTGTCTCCCTGCTTGTCTGTCTGCCTCTCTATCTATTTAATTTTCTCTCTCTCTCTCTCTCCCTCTCTCTCTGACTATCTG
>JAQFYQ010002836.1:0-11268 GCA_034694885.1 Buchholzia appendiculata
TATAATGGTCCTCTAGTAGAGGACCATTATGGACCTCTATACTAGAGGAATATAATGGTCCTCTAGTAGAGGACCATTATGGACCTCTATACTAGAGGAATATAATGGTCCTCTAGTAGAGGACCATAATGATCCTCTACTCAAAAGGTAAACCCTGTATCTGCTATATTGATTACTTGGTTAATATCGTACTTTGATGCAATTTAATTTATTTAATGATTAATCAATTTTCGGGTCGCTAAAGAGTTGACTGACTTCTACAATGGTCAACATCGCCTGTATGATGTACTCATGTAGGCTCGCCTTTAGCTTGTATGATGCATTGCGTAGTTTGTCTGATTTATTTCGTAGGCTGTATGATGTATTGCGTAAGCTGTATGATGTATTGCGTAGTGTGTATGATGTATTGCGTAGTGTGTATGATGTATTGCGTAGTGTGTATGATGTATTGTGTAGTGTGTATGATGTATTGTGTAGTGTGTATGATGTAGTGCATAGTGTGTATGATGTATTGTGTAGTGTGTATGATGTAGTGCGTAGTGTGTATGATGTATTGCATAGTTCGCACGATGTATTGCATAGTGTGTATGATGTAGTGCGTAGTTAGCATGATGTGTAATGTATTTTGTATAATGTATGGAGTAGTTTCTATGATGTATTACATAGTTTGTACAATGCATAGCGTAGTGATGTTTTGCATAGATTCCATGATGTATTTCGTAATTTCTATGATGTGGATTGCGTAGTTTCTATGATATGGATTGCGTAGGCTGTGGGTTGTACCGAAGGACATGGAGGAGTCCCTAGAGCCCCAGCAAGTGGGCTACGTTAACGTTGTGCCTACAAGAAATTCATTCGGTCTGTTCGATAGCTTCGGTGATACGATAGGGAAATTCAATGAACACATGCGACGGAAGCCTCTACCGGGTATTTACATCATGTGCATAATAATTATTATACATCTGTTATAACTTTTGGAGCTCTAATGGAACACCACATGGTGCAGTGAAGGCATTGACAGCAATAGTGCTATTTCTAGTTTAATAGTATTTAATTTTGATCTCAGAATTTTTGAAAATTACTAACAATTTTCGCTCTGAAAGTATTTCCGTTTCAGTTGCCATGTTCTTGTTCTTGGGCTCATGTTCTAACTTCCGTTCCAGTTCTAGAAACCATTTTCGTTAGAGCTTCAGTCATCGTTAATAGAATTGATTCTTTTTTACAGATACAGTTTCTGTTTACGAAAATGTCACTGATCAAATTCATGATCTTTATAAAATACACAACAATTTGAGACTTGGGCACTTAGTATCCCTATGTTAGTATTTACCATCTTCTTAAAGTGCACTTTCTCTGAAAATCTTATGTATGTCTGTAGATATATTGCTTCACAGATTTTTATTGTTGTTGCATGATTATTTGATTTACGTACGTAGGCCTATACTTTAATGTATAATTGTATATATAATTACAGGAAGTATTTTAAACCTCGAGTCTCAGGAGATGAAGTTTCACGAATGGGGCCTCGGCGTCGACCCAGACGAATCTTGTTGGGTGGAAAGCGTCAAATTCAATCTCTCCTTTCTCTTCGTTATTCGGGTGTTTTTCGAACTGGGTGTTCCGGCTTGTGAAGAAATCGGTTTGTTATTTACTTATTTGATCATTCGGCAATAACATACAGAACATTATTTGATTTAGCATTATGTTTAGTGAGCGTAACATTCATTTGTCCAAGTCACATGTCCAAGTCACATGTCCAAGTCACATGTCCAAGTCACATGTCCAAGTCACATGTCCAAGTCACATGTGTCCAAGTCACATGTCCAAATCACATGTCCAAGTCACATGTCCAAGTCACATGTTAAAGTCACATGTCCAAGTCATTAACGAATAACGAATTAAAACATTTTTCATCTACTAGATTATATGACTAATCCTATTTCAATCAGATTCTGGTGTATATAGAAGTGTATAAATACTCTGGTTAACCTGTTGCACAGGTTGCGCCGATTTCGTTCCCAGCAACCTTGATCCTGGTTCTCAGTTTGCGGCGCCATCTTTCGAATGCTTTGAAAGTGTTTTCTGCAAGGCATCCGCCTGGGTTCGACATCAGCGACAAGTTCGCATTACGAACGTTCAGTCTGTGGATTACAAGATGAAACACGACTGCGGTGAGTCACTAATTGATGTAGTTTGAATCACAGCTGTGTGCACTTGCTACTGTATAGTTAGATGACATGGGAGCTATGTTTCTCCTATACAAATATGTCAGAACATTAAATTAGCCACATAGGCCTACATCGTCTTACAATAGTCTGTAGGGAATGTTATGCACCTCATATCTCTTTTCGCGTTCTTGAATTTTGCTCGAATCAGGAACGACTTATAATGCTTTACGTACCTTACCATTTCCTACTTAGTCGCGAGGTGCCTTGCCTCGCGAGCTGCATAATACGCAATACACAATTGATACAATACACAGTTGATACGTAACAATTGATAAATATTTCTTGATAGAAATGATGCCTTCACAGGTTTAGGGTAAAACTGATGTATTAAACCTACTTGTTTCTAGGTTGCGTTCATTAGCAAACTATTAATCTTTATCTGAGACCGGAAATACAAATTCAAATGGGAATAGATATGAATTATTAATAAATATCATCGGTTTAATGTTTCAAAAAGCAACCGGTTACATACAGTTAGATTTTTCAATATATGAATAAATTCAAGAATAATTATTGTATGCCCTAAACAATGTGATACTCTACTTCCAACCTTGATGCTCGAAGTTGCTCTGCTTGTTCCCCTTACAGAAGCGGACGAGCCAGACACGCAGAGGTCTTTCTTTGTTGAGTCGGGAAGGTTTACTACCAAGTACCTCCGAATATTGAGAGTGTGCTTTGTGCGGCCGTACGACGGGCGGCCACTGCCCCCACAGCCCCAACTTCTGCTCAACTATGTAACCTTCGAACCGATCATGCTGAGTTCAGGAGGCATCATCGGCATTCCACTCTTTGAGAGGATCTCAGAGACGATGAAGAGAGCGATGTCCTGGCTCAATAGAACATCTGGTATGCAAGAGTTCAATTTGTGTGGATAATCAGGCTGCAGACTAGTTACTAACAATTTTAAAACGCGCTTGAGTTAGTAGAATCTCTTGAACGACGCATGATGAAATGATCGAAAGTATGCAATATTTGGAACGGACTTTACGATGACAATATGGTTCCAACTGTCAAAACGGACCATTGAACTTAGAATCTAGAACTCTCTGGAAAGGTTTACATTGATTTGCTCATGCTCGTTCACATATTGATGTCAGCAAGCATTCCCTTTGCTTCTCAATTTAGTTTCATTCTCTGAAATACATCAGAATCTACATTCCGGTTCTGAATGTAATTAATCCGACCAATTAATTGATCAAGTAATATGCACTGTGCATGGACGGAGGAGTCTGCTTTCAGTGCCTGTATGTGATAAATTTATTTTTGATATTTGTGCCTGGGGGAAGTAAATTTTCAAAATAATTTCGTGCAAGCGGGGTAGGGGTCAGTTTAAATTGTATTTATTTGTTTATTTAAACCTGACAGTATGCAATCACAAAGCTGCATACACATTTTTGGTTTACGGTCTTATCCCCATGCCCTTGATAAACTCTGCTCAAGACAGTATATTCCGTTGTTACTATTGTTATGATCTACCAATATAATTATGTTGAAATTGACATTAAAAATTCGACCTGGGTCTAATTTGTCAAAGGCTACGCTACGAACGCTAACACAAACCGCTTAGATAAAATGACTGCATTTGTGAATTTTAAAGAAAACAGCAATTTAAAATTTTCCGGCGGATCTGTATAGTTTCCGCTCTTAGAACAAATTTGCAGATTATTATATTCTTCTGCTGTGCCATTTTACTATTGTGCTACTGCGATATGTGTTGTAGATTTGCGGCTGGTGTCTGCCGAGACTGTTCCAGTCCGGATGTTCTCCGGCAACCAGTACGGTAATCACGAGATAACATACACTTGGAACCGCGGCGAGCAGAAAGAGTTCTGGCTGTTCGTGCTTCGGCTCTATCTCACCGGCAATGTCGACATCCCTCCGCCTGACGTCATCCTGCCTCCGTTTCTAAGCAAGCGGCAGAGTACTAAATGTTGTTCGGTCATGTAAATAGTTCGTGAAATGCTGGGGTGGGGAGGTGGTTGATGGGTGGTAGGATTGTAGATGCCAATTCTGGACTGATTCGGAGTTTTTTACATCTAAGTTTTTTATTTAGCGGTCTTCGACTCTTCGTTTGAAAGCGAAAAGTGAAAAATATGTACAAGTCTGTACATTTGTGTGTTTTGAAATTCCAACCTGTCTATTATGACCCAGGCGAATTAACATAGGTATTATTCCTCAGAGTGCATTTTACTGGAATAGTAATTCTAGCAGAATCTTTGTACTACGACTGTGATACCAAAAATTGCCATTTTTAAGTGGGTAAATGAAAATAGATTTTCACATTTGAAGCACTGGTCTACCCGTTAAATGTCAATTGGGTTGATAAGTGCGTCATGTATGTTAGTATTTCGTTACGCTAGGACATATGAATTGAAATGTCTTGGCTTACTAGAACTGGGTCAATAATGAATACTTTAATAATTAATCTGTCGTCTCGTGGAATATTTGTTTTTGCTTCTCTAACCATGCCGTACATGTGTGGCACCATGGGAAATTTATATATCGATAGAATTTTATCTCTTGCTCAGCATTAAAATAATTCAAGTGATTTGATTTGTTTTACCGGTGTACATCGGCACGAAAACAATTAAAGTGATTAGTTAATTTTATTGGAGATCGAATTGAAGCTCTCAACCGATCGAATATAAATTTGACAAACAAAATTGATCATCACTGTGACAATTGCAACAGGTTTAATTAAGTGATGTTCACGAATCTTAATCATTTCTCTAAATGAGATCGTTATACGTTTGACCGTTTGTATGATAATTGTTCATGTTGATATTGTTTTGGAATTTGTTGTGTTGTTTTGCTGCTTGCAGCCTGTCTTGCCAATAGAGTCATAGAGTTCAGCTCATTGTACTGGGTGTTGAATGGGGAAGAGACCTTTGCCCAATGAGAAAATTGTGCGAAGCTTTGAATGATGAGCGAAATTGAAACTTGTAGATTAGAAATTGGATTAGTCCGGGTGTTGAATTGAGTTAGAATTATAATTTTAAAATGTAAAAAATTATAATTGAAGAGAAAAGCCTGATCATTACAGGTATGACCACCAAGTGCTCGACAATTTTTACCTGGCAACGGTGATATTCATTGAGAAAGTGTTTTGCAATACACTTTACTTTATCCAGTGATTGCATGCATCGAAGCATGTGTTTGCAATGTAAGTTTAAAATCTATACGGCAACGATTCTGATAGATACACTATCTGATCAAACTTTGTATTATTGAAAAAGGGTATTTTTAATACACACTAAAAAAAGCCTGATCCATAAATTAAGTACGACGATGTTTCTCATAGAATTTGCCCCCAAAGTAGATCAATAGAATATGTTTGCCCAATTCTCTATTATGTTAAAATTGATTGCATTATTGCTAAATGTCAATACACTTTATTATAGTCTTTTAAAATGGCGCAATATATTCACATATGCTCCAAAATAGATCAGAGTTTGTAAATTAAAATTCTGCGTGTAGAATATCCATTCGTTGAAGCTTCATATTGTTATGGGTTAACTACGAATAAAATCAGCCGCGGAGTTAACGATAGGATAATTCCAGTTCATATCGATTTAGGGGAAATTAACTTTTATGCGTAAAAATTAATCATGTAATTTCAGACAAATATTTGATTCATTGTCACCATCTGGCTATATATTAGATTAATTATCAAATGAATAATTCAATACAGTTACAAGTTGCTAACTGATGTTACTCAGATATCGTGGTTCTGTGAAATCTACTGCTATTTGGGTGTTCAGTTGGGGGACAGGATTAATACGAGTTTTATTTAATTTAAAATCATTAATTTGTTTTTAAGTCGTATTTTTTAATTATTTATTTTGTTTACAAAACAAAATATTTTGTGATGAACATTGCACGCGCGTTTTAGTGCTACACGTCAATGTATCGTGACACCGGTCGAACGAAGGAGCTAGCGTTAAGCAGAGCTCACACTTGCCTGTAGTATTCACACAATGATGTGATATGAGAGTTATTAATTAAATGGTGTGATATATGCTTTATGTACGGACGTTACTATGCTATATTATTGTATACGATTTGAGAGAACTGATTATTAGTGGTGTGTCTGTTGTTTGATGCTTCGTGCTAAGTAGACTGCATGATACGTGTTTTATGCACAAGAATTAAGTAACAGTGTATGCGTATATTGATTACCAAACTGTGTATAGGTATCTTCATTGACAAACAGTGTGTGCGTACCTTGATTGACAAACAGTGTGTATGTATCTTCAGTGTGTATGTATCTTCAGTGTGTATGTATCTTCAGTGTGTATGTATCTTCAGTGTGTATGTATCTTCAGTGGTATAGTCGTAGGGTATTGACAAATGGACAGCATACGCCGTACACCCACTGCAAATTATTGGTAAGCACCGTATACCCTACCCGTGCACGGGATTTGTGGAACAGTTAATCGTTAGTATATAAACACTACGATACCCAGTAGGATAACCTTTTCGATTTTGTTTATTGAGAAATATTGCATGATACACTGTATTTTATTTATACCAATTTTATTGATCTATCGACTGCTTCTGCTTTTGCTGTAAATCATTGTTGAAATTATTTTTCGATCACGGCAGATTTTCTTTGGTGAAATTATTCTGAGATGCTGGTGCGAAACGTTGAGGATCAGTTGAAACGGACTTGATTTGTATGTTCTCGCTCTTTTCGTCAATCAACTTGAAATTAGTAACCTGATGGACTTTAGCATGAAGAAAATATTTAATAAATTGTCTTGGATTTTAAAGACCTTAGTAATTAACTCCTTATTATTTGCGTCACATGCCAATATTGAGGTTATCGCCTAAGTTAATTATTAAGAGTATTGTAATATTATGTATTAAAAATATTATGCATTAAAATTTTGTTTTATTTTATCAATGCAGTGTATCTTAACTACAGTGCATTATTAGCCAAAGAATTGTTTATTGTTTAAATCGGTAATAATCATCGAATGATTACTGATTTAAATTAATCATGCAAAATATTGCATTTGTGAAATATTTAATCAACGAAGTGAAACCACGTTATTCTGTGTCTTCCAAACCAAGAGTATATTGTACAATCTAACCCGTTATATGATTGATCTAACGGTGAATAATAACATAAATAAAAAATTAAGTACAGACCATTCCGAATAAAAATCTCACGTATTTCAATTTTTAATTTAAGAAATAATACATAATATTTATCGTGTGTAGTTTGGTAATAACTGTCTATTTAAACCATAATTATTGAATTAGAACAAATCCAATTGATTTGGAATTTCAAATGACATTTAACTCTTATGATCACAAAGCATATTTGAAAGTGTGTTCTTGTTGTCAAAGTAATATCTCGATCTTTGTAAACCAACGACTATAAGCGAAAACTTTCAATATATAGAATCAAAAATTTCATAAACAAGAGACACTAGTGAGCTTTCATTTGTCATTTCAATGTTCACAGCAGAGCCGATCGGATAGAACATGTTCACATCCATCGAGTAAGTGAATGAACTTGTGATGAATGGAATCCGGCCAAAGTCTTTAGTTATTCAATCAAAACAATTGCTTAACTCCGCAATCCGACTGGGTATCACGCTGAAATAAAGAAAACATGATAGACAATTATATTCGCATTAACTTTATTTTAAGCAAGAATATATAAACAGCAACAGTGTAGTAGTAGAACGTTTCTGATAATACCAATGCTGCAAACCAGACAACAAATACACGTGACAAATAAAAAATGTCAGGACGCATGCGCACGAAATTTAATTCTAGTATACTTTATTATAATTTAATAATATTTAATTTATTCCGTAGTGAGGATTTCGTCAGTGAGAGCTGGGGCACAGTTGCTTGGCAACGAGGCTAGGATTCCCAGCAAAAAATTATTTACGACAGTCCGCTGACGAGTTACGGGACATATTTCTTTGAAGGGCATGGACGTTTCATGCTGAGACACATACCTGAACATGTAGACTCTTCGAACTATTGTTTCATTTGTTTGTTCAGAAACTTTTGTCTTAATGCTTGTAAGCAGAAATGTACCTCGATTCAAATCATCCAATCATTTAGAATTAAATTTCAATTTGTGTAAGCATAGGCGGCGCGCATCAAGGGCTTTTGGGGGAAATGGGTTCAAGCCACCCAAAATGTGTACAAGCCAAGCTCCCAAATTCGTGCGTCGCCTCCCACCCGCTCAAAAAAATTAGATACGCCGCCACCCCCCCCCCTCTTCCCGCTCGAAAAAAAAATTAGTACGCCGCAGCCCCCCTCCCGCCCCCCCCCAAAAAAAAAAACTTGGTAAGCCGCCATCCCCCTGCTCGAAATGTTTTTAAGTCAACCCAAATGAAAATATCTGGCGCCGCCAATGTGTGTAAGACTGTTCTAGTCGTCAAGTTATGAATTGCCTGGGTACGTCAGTCACAAAATACACGCGAAATGACAATAACTGGTTAGTTTAGTACTAAGTTATAATCGAACCTCACCTAGGTTTATTGACGAGTGTGCGTTTCTGTGTGCAGCCGATCGAGCCAAGTCAAGGTTTTGTCTTTCAACGCTTCTTCCAAACCTGTAGACATTTAGCAGTTAGTCATTAACGTGTTATCGCCCAGCAATAAAGCCTAAGACGTTATGAATTGTTATTATCAGTCATCAATAGCAAGTTAATTAAAGTAAAGTGTTTTGGTTCTTCCGGAAGCAAAATAGAAGCCTCTTAGAGAAGCTTTTGAGCCTGATTTCCCATCACATTTTTCTGTCTGGCATAGTGCGTGATTCACCTAACCGGATTTAGTGTACTACGAAAACACGTCAAAACACGTCAGTTTACTACCTTGCCATTTATAACCAGGACTAGTTTATTCAGATTTTTAACTGGGGAGGCAAAGCGTAAACAAATGTGCCAGATCTTTTCAAAACAATCGTACGTGCGATTCTAAGTATTTTGGACTGATTAAAATATTGCACACAAGCAAATTAACGGTACGTTTTAAATTGTTGCTTTCTCAAACGCAAATGACGTGGTCTGCAATGAATAGCAGAAATCAGAAGTTTGCAGCCATTCATATCTACTTCAACCTCTAGCACACTCTAACGACTTTTCTACACCATAGATCACTATTTTGGTATAAAAAATCAGCCCAAACCAAAAACAATTGAAGCTAGATTAAATAACAAAAAATATCCGCCAATATTCATATCACTGTAAAGAATCTAAAGATTGCTATCGCTTCCAATCACAACAGAATAATTGCATATTTTAAGGACTACAATAAAACGTAGTTATAAATCGTCATGACTGGAAGATGAGTGCAGACACGAATTAAACTTAGCCAACTGTTTGTGCAAAGAATTTAATAAAATTTTATGAATATTGATGAATTCTAACATAATTTTGAAGGTAGCTTCCTTAAAAAGATTAAAGTTTTTGACGCTTTTAAACAAGACCTGTTTTAATCTTCTGACTTCATAAAATGAAATATAGACACATGCTTGAGCATGTGTCCATATTAATCTGCATTGAAGAATAAGTTTCTACATGGAAATAGGGAGAATGAAGAACAATTAAAATATGCATGTAGTAAGGAGCAAAATGACTTTTCAAACAGTTGACAGATGGAAATTATTAGTGGACTCATATCGAGGGGAATTTCGAGAATGGTGCTGACTGGGTCCATGTACATAACAGCTGAGAATTAAGTCTCTTGCAGTGTTTGGGTGTTAAGGACGTACTGGAATGTAGATCACCCAAGGATAATTCTGACTGAATTTTCAAAAGGCATTAAAAGTTAAGCTATAGAATTCAAGTATCTTGAAATGTTACTTCTTAGTTATTTCAAAAACTGTCAAATAGTTGTACAATGTTCTACAATAATATTAGGAAGTAACATGTAATCAAATATGTACTTTACTCGGTTGTAAATCAATGTATTGTGATTGTCTCAGTCGGTTATTTAATCAAAGCATGAAATGGCATAACATGTCCAAACAAATCCACAAATAACTATTATTTATGCTTCTATTTATTAAGCTATTGAGGGTATTGCTCACATTAACATTCAGACAGTGGACATCATCCAACTATATACTTTAAAGGACAAGATTTAACAATGTGAGAAATGTCGGGATTGATCCGCTTTTGCACAAGTCGATCGACTCAGAACACGTCTATAGTTTTCAATTTGAACCTTGATTTGTAGAGAACTAGTAAGTAAGCATCATAGAAGATGAAGTAATTTATTAATAATCGTTATCAAAATACGAGCATTAATTTTCATTTACTCTCTACACGTAAATAATGCTAAATGAAGTGATCAACTTCTGATATTGATCGAAGCTTTCTCTACACATGGCACCAACCTTGGCCGACCGACGATGGCGAAGTATTCGTTGAGATTCCTCAGGTAGTCTCTGAGCTGATCGGGGTGAGTGAAGACCTGAGGCCTGGCAGGTAGACCGCTCAAATCCTCTCCGTCTAACAAGCTGCTGATCTCTGCCTCGGACAGTCCAGCAGCTGCAGATGTAACCATGGCAGCAGCTAGCAGCAGCTGCAGCATGTTCCGACAGATCTGCTGCATTGTCAGCTAGTAGTAACGGTTGAGAAAGAGAGGAAGAGAGTCTTCTTTAAGTTTCACTGAAAATAAGTTATGCAATTTTATGCTGTGTAATAGTTTGAATATCCAATTTATATTTATTTATATTTGTGCATATATATTTTACATATTTTTTATATATTTGTATATATGTGTACACATTTCTTATATAACACAATATAATTGTATGCAAACGTGCTTGTACAGTATTATTGATGTATGTATGAGCAGTGGCGAATGTATGCTCTTATGAGAAAGAAGGGTATTTGTATTTTAAAGTAGACCCTTTGTTAGCATCCTCAATTTATTGTTTATCACTGTTCATTCTCTGTCGTATTTTATCCTGGAACATTGCTGAAAAAAAGATTTTTGGGACTATTCCTTGGAAAACGTTCAGAAAATATATTGCACCAGTGACGTGACGCGATGACGATGAT
>JAQFYQ010002837.1:0-11267 GCA_034694885.1 Buchholzia appendiculata
GGGGGGGTCCAAAAGTATGCATAGAGAGGGGGTCAAGATTTGCCAGATTTTTGCGTACGTACCAAATGGACGACCAAACAAGACAAAATAAGACAAACTTTTATAAAGACAATACGCAGTTAGACCAAAATATCAACAAAGCTCATATGTTAATATTAATACAAATTTTATGTCTAAAAAATTATTCTCGAAATTCATTATAAGAACATCTAAGAAGATAATTTTACTGCGATAAATATATCAAAATATTAATATAATTACAATGTCTAGAAAATTATCCTCGAAATTCATTATAAGAACAATTCTGAAGCCAACTTTTCTGAGAAAAATACCTAAAGTTTCTCAAAACACCTAGATAATCAATTAATAACTACCTCTAGCCTTGCTTGAATGTTTACACCAGTATCAAATAACGATCTGTAAATCTGCTTGAATCACTACACTAAACTATGTGAAATATTCACCGCAAACTTGCAAAACAATCTTCAATCGATTGAATCACCATTCAACCACGCTAAACTCTATTAGAATCAGCACTCTAAATTCAACTCTGATAATCACCATTCAACCACGCTAAACTCTATTAGAATCAGCACTCTAAACTCAACTCTGATAATCACCATTCAACCACGCTAAACTCTATTAGAATCAGCACTCTAAAATCAACTCTGATAACTATCGTTCTTTAAATTCTAAAGTCTGCACTCGCAGTGAAGTTAGCATAACTATTTCAACCTCTCTAGCTTCTAATTTTTCTATAATTACTGCAGTACTTCACTAAAGCGTCTCCACCTACGCATCTACCCGACTCACCCTGAACTTTCTTCTTGTACTCCTCTGGTCGATGCAGGTACAGCGCAGCAGCACTGCCGTTGAGTGGGTCCGTCGGGTTGGGATACGTGAGAAGCTGAGGCAGGAACGACTCAAATATATTGGATAGATCTGAACAACGAACAACATACAACACAATAGGATTCACGCGATGAGCAGCACAAACAATGGCAAGCTTTAACTCACAATGTACACCACAAACAAGAGCAAGCTTTAACTCACAATGTACACCCCAAACAATGGCAAGCTTTAACTCACAATGTACACACGACACACACATGCAAAGTACACCAGCTAGCTCGCTACTCAGCTTCGCTATACCTTTATCTTCATTAGTAAACAACAACTGACTTCTATTTCACATGTATTCACTATCAATTGAAAACTGTTCCTTAGCCAAATCTAAAATTCAGCCTTGCTAGTGACTTCAGCTTTAAGGAATTGAAATGTTGCCATCGCCTGTTACATAGTTGAATATCTGCATCGTATGTCATCACCATATAACAGCAGGTCCTGATGAGGTTTTAGTGTGTCAAGTGAATCATGATATATGTGATATTACAGTACGACAGAATGCCACTGAGATGATGACTGTATGACGAGATGAAAGAATACAGCCAACTGTTCCTAAAAGCTACACCTACATAGTTTGGATATTTATACTGAAAGATTAAGTTTAATCACATTTTGAAAATAAATATATGTTCAATCATCAGTCTAACATGTTAACCCTATGTCACGACTTAAAAACCACTCATCATCTAAACTGTTATTCAAGTGATACGTGACAAGTAAATAAGTACTGCACGGCACGATCAAACTGAGTGGTACTTACCATAGAGAGCGGTCCACGCTTGATTGATGACGTCAAGACAGACGGTACCAGATCTACACAAACAACACAACAAACAACTCTACACATCGTGCTGCAAACATTGATCAATCTAAGAAGTATAATAATTGGTTTCAAACAATTAAGGTTGCGTTATTTCATATACGTCCAGTGCCGTATGAAAGTCAGCTATTCAATTGAGGCACAGTCAGCTAATGCAGTGCAGTAATACCTCTCTGAAACCTGGTCAATTGGCAAGAATTCAAAGATATGCGACATAGTTTGAGATTCACTGCATTCACACAGTGGCTGCCGGTCATGCCCCATCTATGGACTAGCTCAGCCCCTGATCTGTACGAAAGCGGCTTAGCAGTGACCATTGACGTCGACGGAGCAGAAATACTGGTTGCCAGATTGCAGGGTCATTAACCAAAAAAGAGTTGACCGTATTAGTCGACCTCAGAAACTATATTAACAATTTACCTCACTTCCCCAGCAGAATATAGCCACAAGAGATTTGAAATTGAAGTCACCTTAGCAAGCTACGATTTAACTGCATTATGTTTTTGGCACAACCAATGACCAGCCCTGTAAACTCAATCAACGCCACAGCATCAACTAAAACATCACAAAGTTTGTTCAAGTTCATCACTGATTCAACACAGCATAACAGAAATAAATTACCAGAGAATTAGTCTATTCAATTAAACTCAATATATCATTACAACATCAAATCATTATGAATGACAAATTAATCTAATATTTTAAGTTTTCCTAAACAATAACATAATGTAATACCAGCAAGAACAGGTAAATAGATGCCATGACAGTTATAAAGCTAGGACAACTTACACTTCATCGACGTTAGGATGGAACACCCGATTCATAAAACCTGCAATGACAATGAAATACTAATAACAGAAGAACTGATCACAGCTTTCCTGCAGTAACTTAAGAAAAGCTCATAGCAAATATTCTTCACAGGAATGTAGGTATGGCCAGCAGGTATGTAGGCAATGTAGGTATGGCCAGTAGGTATGTAGGTATGGCCAGTAGGCTTGTGGTATGTAATGTATGTACTGTAATGTACTTTTCCTACAGTAATTTAAGAAAAGCTTGTGTGCAGTAATAATGTTGCACTGTAACGTAGGTATGGCCAGTAGGTATGTAGGTAATGTAGGTATGGCCATGATAACGAGCCATAAATGTCCAATCATTCCAATGTCATGCCAATAATACAATACAGGCAGAAAATAACTAAATTTATTACTAAGCAAGAGAACAATTAATGGTCGTTCTGAAAAATTTTATTTTAAATTTCGGAGATCACAAGAATGCTGATTAAGACATCAACTAAAGTATGTCTAGGATATGACTGGGCAGAAATGAAGAGCAATAATTTTCATGTTGTAAGTATTACCTAGCTTCTCATCCCCAAGCTCCATTGAACCAACCTGAGCAATGCTAAATTCTTTGCAGCACATGAGTGAACTTGACGAGTCTATTGTAATATCTGGACATAACTGGTCCCACAGTAAGTTGCATGCAAAAGCCTTAATATTTCCACAAAAGTTATAAATAATTATTAAATCCCAGGTCACAACGGCAGCAGTAGTCGATGACACCAAGAACCGAACACCAACTGAGATTCCAATATATTGTTACAGTGCAGAGTTTTACCTATAGACGGTGACTTGAAGGGATATCTCTCAGGCAGGTCTACCCTCACCTTCCATACACCACCTTCATACGGCGCTGGAAATAACAGAAACAAAGTATGTGACAAATAAAGTACATTACACTAGTATCAAATGTTAACAACTTTTCGATTCTTTATACATGGATAGTATTGAGATATTTACATTACCCCACAGTACTACTACTGTACATTCCTTGTAAAAGTTATCAAACCGGTACATAGTCTCACAAAAACAGTTACAAAGGAAAATTTAAATAAAAAAACAACTATAACCAACTTAAATCCAGAATAAACCAAGTCAATAACTAGTAGTGTACCCAAGCACAAATTTGGTCGAATGATGTTTGGATAAATAATGTTGAACAGTCGACATTGCTTTGGCAAAAATTTTAAACTCAGTAAAACTGACTGAATTTCAGTTAACCGAATAGCAGGAACTCTTTACAAGATAGGCATTACGACACAACAACTTCACTACAACTATGCATTACATCACAGTAATCACAGCGAATCTAACGTCCATAGCTCAGAATAACGGCTTCACTATTCAGCATTACGTCCATTGCCTGATGGTCCTGCAAGTTCACAATAACGAGGCCCGCTCATCGCGCTACTCGATTGTCTGCCGAGTAGCTTCTCTATAACTAACGTAGTTCGATGCCCTTGTGAGCTGAAAGTCGTGACACTGTATCTTGTGAATGAATTTCACATCGAATGTGAAATTTTGATTGGTCCATGAGTTCTTGCCATGGCACATTGCACGCTCATAATTGGTCAGAAAGACATTGTCCGTCTGTGAGGCTGGCGTGCATGAGGTTCCTCAAAGTGTTACTGCAGGCTGACACAGATGATGAGGTTTGAACCCAGCAATCATGTTACACCTAACTAATTCCCTTTTTACTTCAAAGTTCTATAAAATAGACAACCTTAATCCTAATCATTTCACAACTACTGTGAGTTCGTCCATGTTCTGTAGAACTATCCTTCAGTCAATGACTAAACTGCATTCGATCCAGATTCAGTGTTTTCCCGATACTCCTAGCTGCTGACTGTTATTCAAAATACCTGCATGCGCGAACGATGTAGAATATTGGCCGATTGTGTTTCAATCGTCTGTTGCATCTTCCCCCTGACTTCCAAACGGAAGACATGATCTCCATCCGACCTCATTATCCGACCTTTCCAGCTGGCTTGTGTAGGATGAACCGTGCTGTTGCAATCTGTTGAATTGTAGACAAACTGTGCAGGTTCCAGGTTAATGCAGGTTACACAATTGTGAACGAGTCTTAGCTGTGACTAGAGTTGACGTCATCACCAACATCCTGCTCGGGCTGATCCAAGACAAACTGTTAAACTCCTCCGACGCTGAGCATCCTCTTCATCTTTATTCTGAATTGATTCTTATGAAGGACAAACTGCTCGACTCAGGTGAGGTGCAACCTCCTTGTGAGTCGATGCCAATGAAGTACAAACTGCCTGACCCTTCCATGTAGTACATCCTCTTCTTGAGTTGATTCAGATGAAGGACAAACTGCCTGACCTCTCCGAAGTAGTGCAAGATTGTAGCCGAGTTGACAGGCCGACGGTAGAGAGAAAAACCTGAAATCCATGGATGCTTGGCAAACTACAACTAACATGAACACTGCATGATTTCTATTCTCACTCTGAGAAATGAAGACGAGACAATCTGGATAATCTGATAGATCTGGATAATCTGATAGATCTGGATAATCTGATAGACCTGGATAATCTGATAGACCTGGATAATCTGATAGATCTGGATAATAGATCTGGATAATCTGATAGATCTGGATAATATGATAGATCTGTACAATCTGATAAATCTGTATAATCTGATAGATCTGGATAATCTGATAGATCTGTATAATTTGATAGATCTGGATAATCTGATAGACCTCGATAATCTGATAGATCTGGATAATCTGATAGATCTGGATAATCTAATAGATCTGGATAATCTGATAGATCTGGATAATCTAATAGATCTGAATAATCTGTTTGACTTAAAGTGGTAGTGCATGAACTGTGGACTTGGTGCAGAAACTGTCAAGCTGGTGAGAGCTTTTGACAGTAGGTCATATGCACACGTTATTCTGTATGCAAAGCAGAAGTGTGCCAGCTGCCGTGTTTCATACTTCATCGCATTCAGTTCGGACTTCATTTTATTGTCATTGATGAGGTCGTCATAATTTAGTTCCATTGCCTCAGCAATGTTTCACACAAATAATAGGAGTTTGTCCGTTACAGGTCTAGTACGGTACCTTTAATCAGAGGCTTCTTAAGGCGTTTTAAAAATAATCAGTTCAGCTTCCCACTCGCAGTTGATCTTAACAAAATAAAACTACTAGAATAAGTTCTATTAAAAGTCTATACGTGCGCTCAGAACAGACATCTTGCGAAAGTAACCAGTAGACTACAAACACGACAAAGAAGAAGAAGAAGCAGGAGAAGAAGAAGAAGAAGTTATTTAACAAATTAATTACACAGGCAAAAAACTACCAGACCATACAATAGAAAATTATAACATTACAATGATTACAAATGTTTACAAAATTTATAATTAATATCACAGCTCTTATCCAAAGTGCTTACTTCCAGCGGGTCCGTAGAACTTGACGACAAACTCGTGCAGTCCCCCCAGCAGAGTCACCTCGTGCTTGCTTTCAATACTTAACACATGTGGAGTCAAGGAAACACAACAAAACACTACAACATATCACATTCTTTGCTCATCTAAGCCTGTCCTTCATTATTCACAGTACGATCTGGCTTTGCAACAAACTCACCGTGCCCACCCAACAATTTCTCAACAATAACTCGTGAAAGCGTCCGACAGAGACAATTCTACAAATAAACATTAGCCTATTATAATAAAATGAAGAAGAACCGATAACTGTATAACTTAATCCTTAAACCATGATAAATATTTACACGGCTTTAAATTTTTGTCTTGTTCAAACAACTATAATTTAGCCTCAATGAGGATTCCGTCAAGACTCCACTTTGAGTTAGAAACATTATTCTTTTGTGTCTTTATGTCATTCACCAACATTATGTTTATCTGAAAACACAATCCATCTATAAATCCTTGAAATAAAGAACCAACGACATAATGTCAATGAAGTAAAGATCTTAACTACTACGAATGTGACCAAAACCAATAACAACAACAAACAAAATAAATTCATAAGAAAAATATAAAAAATCAATCCAACAAAATTAAAACGACAACAAAATAAACACAACAGCAAAATAAATTCTTACGACAACAGCAACATACATCCTATACGGTACTACAACAACAAAAAGTTACATAATTCATAAACATAACAACAAACTGAAACGACAAAAATAATTTCACAAAACAACAACAAAAACACAATAAAAAGACACAACAACAAAGAATGACGACAACCACAAAGCAACATGGTTTGCAGCTCTTCACACAGCCTGTTAGATCATCATTCACACAGCTGTACTACTGTACAGTAGAAAGTATACAGTTTGACAACGTCCGTGTCCATACGACGTTTACCAGGACTCGGTGACGACATGTCGACAGCGAGGGAAGTGGGCGGAGTCTGAGACTGAAGAGGCGGAGTCAGGCAGAAAATAAATCAACTTTTATCTCTCTGTTGTTTGTCTCTCACAACGCAAAAATAAACATTATATTCATTAACATTGCGAGGTCACGGCAACTTTAGTACGTCGTCGACGCGAAATAGTTCCTCAGATTTTCCTCAAAACGACGTGAAATAAATTTTTCACGTAAATTTCTTACAGAAAATGGAACTATTACATGATTAGAGATACGAAATAGTTCGTAAATATTTTAGAAAGTATTTTAATCGAATTTGCAATAAATATTTCAAGTGGTCACGTGACCGCAATCAGCTGGTAGAGAATGTAAACAGATGACTGGTGATGGTAATCTCGTTGGTTTTTTGAAGGAATTATCAACTAAAATTCACTTTTGAAAAGATTTTATACAATTTATATCAATTTTAATGCAATTTATATTCACGCATTTTTTCTTTTTGTTGCTGTATTTAAATTAACAAATTTTGTTGACTAAACCTGCATTGCGCAGAGCGACAAGTGGGCTGGACGATTGTATCGCCTTTATTGGTTGTCATACTGCAAAGGCCTACTCATGAATATGCAGATTTATGCTAAGCGCTCGTGCAGCTAGGTAACGCCTGTAGGCCTTGCATGTTTAATGAGCTGTTGTTGTTTGTGAAGCAACCCTAGATAGACTGCACGTGCGTGGTTTTGTATCCAAGATTGTACACATTACGGAACGTTAAGCGTTCGTGTTCAATGATCCACGTTCGTGTTCAATGTTCATGTTCGTGTTCAACAGCGTAATCTACAATATATTATCATGATCATGACATGATTATTATGTTGATAAGACCTGATCATGACAGCAGTCAGCATCATATAATAGAATATGTATAATATTGATTGCAAACTCCGTCTTCAGACAATAAATTCTTATCAATTCTTAAGATGGTTAATTAATCCTTTTGTTCGCTAATTTCCTCATAATTATGAGTTCATTTTGGTTGCTTAATCTTACTCAATGGTTCCCACCTTCTGTCCATTTTTTGTATTTTCTTTTTGTACATCGATCTGAGTTCTTACTTGTAAGTTGTTATCACATTTTGTGTAACACTAACGTACATTTCTTATCTTTAAAAATAACTACCGGTAGTCATTTTTAAAGATAAGAAATGTAGAAGAAATACACAAGAGGAAAAAGAATTAATTATTTTTCTTGTATATTTCTTCAGTTGGATTTATAGTTTCCCTTACAAAGACTTGATCGTTTGTCGTTGTTTACTGGGTCCCGGTATGTCCAACCATTGTTTTTCATTTCCACTTTTAAAAATTATACTACGGCTCTCTCTCTCTCTCTCTCTCTCTCTCTCTCTCTCTCTCTCTCTCTCTCTCTCTCTCTCCATATTCATGTTTTTCCCATGTTCAAATTATGCCCAGACATAATTTGGTAACAAATACAAGGATATAAATCATGCACTAACCATCCATTTGACTTTCTTATTAGTCAGTAAGTTACCAGTAACGGCCTTTGAACTACTTTCAGATTTGATCTCAAAATTATTCATCAGATTGAAGCATAATGATTGATAAGAATAAAATGGAACTCCAAAATGTTCATGATGTTTTTCCTCTTATTGAACGAGTGAAAGCGATTCGAAAATAATTATATATCGCCGTAGTGCTACGTCCTTACGTGGTCAATGTTTTGCAAACATCGATCATTCATATTTTTCCTACTAATTGTTATCTAAAATTAAGATAATATATAAAATATCGCATAATCCTGAAACGAAATTTTATTTTCGAATATTTAAGCTTTCTTCTGTCATTTTATATTTGTTCCCAAATACTTGAGAAAATATTTCGTCTGTAACGTTATATAGTTCATCATATCAATTCGCGTAGAAGAACTACTCCACTTATTGATGAGGCAGTTGCAAGGATATTGCACGATTTTCATAAATGAAATATAAATATTAAAATAAATAAATATTTGTTGCAAGATTTGCCGGAGAACGCGGATCCTAACTGAGCGGGGGTGAAGATGGAGAGTCTGATCCCTGTCATCAATAAATTACAGGATGTCTTTAACACGGTCGGCTCGGACCTCATTCAACTACCACAGATAGTTGTCATTGGAACTCAGGTTGACAGATCTTACTATTATCACGTGTTATTGACCTCTTCCTAGCGGGGGTTAGCTTTTAACATTGGACATTTAACATAACATGACGTGCATTATGGACCCAGGCAGAGTCTCTTTGTCCACATTTTTATTGAAAACCAAATAGTTAGATACATGTACAATTACATCATTTTTTGTAATCTCCAAAATTCAATCATTGCTGTTCCTTTTTAGTTTATATTATTATTATATGTTACGATTTTCGCTTCCATGTACCTATTATTTAGAGTTGAGTTTCAATCGATGTTGGATTTTGGAGTAATGAAACCAATTTTGTCATGGGTTGTTAATATTATTGTTAATACAATTAATAAGGCTGAATGTGTGCTTCAGTGTTAATGATATGGCTAATTGGTTATGCTTAGAAACTACCGTATCTGTTATGTAGTGTGTCAATTTACTTGTACATAATCGTAACTAATCGGAGTGACGGTGTATGTTAGTCGCTAGAATTCTCACCTCGCAGTGAAGATTTTGAGGGTTCGCCTCCCAGCAACGGCTCATTGTGTACGGTAGCACACCTGAGAAAAATTGCCAACACTCCATTGCCAGAAAAGGAAGGATCTTTTATCGCCCACCCCAGGTGCTTCTTTGGCCTAGTGGATAGGTGGTAAAAGTCAAGTATAGTAATACGTGTATGCAGTTCCAACCATCTTTAAAACAAATAAACATAAACTGTTGAATTTAGAATGTTATACTTTTGTTTGTTTTTTAGCAAAGTATGTCATTTCAAACTAGTCTTAACTCAAACTATATTTAAGACTAAGATGTGAAGAACTCGAGCCCCATATTCATGTTTGTCTATGAATATGTTGATAATTGTGCAAATGATATTTGCCATAATGTGATCGAGATATGTCATATTGTGCAAATAGGATATGTCATATTGTGATTGAGATATGTCATATTGTGATTGAGATATGTCTTATTGTGATTGAGATACATGACATTGTGATTGAGATATGTCATATTGTGATTGAGATATGCTTTTTTGTAATTGAGATATGTCATCTTGACTTTGTGTAGAGTTCAGGAAAGAGTTCCGTGTTAGAGAATCTTGTCGGAAGAGATTTTCTACCTCGTGGTGCTGGCGTAGTTACGAGACGGCCTCTCGTCTTGCAGCTCATTTATACGCCGAAGGACGACCGCGATATTCGACAACAGGAAGGTGGCGGTAAGTGTTCTGTTCGATAAATCTAGTTTTTGCTGTTTTTGTTTATTAGTTGAATAATGCTGGAAGCATTAGCTTTCAGCATTAATAGTGTATGATTTGTCCAGAATGATTTTTCAATGTTTAACATGTTACAGCTTTTGTATAAATGTAGTGATAAGATGTTTGCACTATACAGTATACACATATGATTTTTATTATTTTATTGTGCTGTAGACTCGGTTGTGTGTGTGTGACTTTCAGATGTCATTAGCGAATCAGAATGGGGCAAATTTTTACACACGAAAGGCAAACTCTACACAGATTTCCAAGAGATACGCAGAGAGGTGGAAAATGAAACAGAGCGACTCTCAGGTTCCAATAAGGTAAGAATTGATACCATGTCACGCACGGTTTATAGATGCAGATTAGGCACGATGAAGTGTAGAGTGTAGCAATTCATGTGTGGATAATGATTGAGCATCTAGGTACTATCTGTGGCCAAGGCTTATGGTCCTATCTGTGTCTAAGGCTTATGGTCCTATCTGTGTCCAAGGCTTATGGTCCTATCTGTGTCTAAGGCTTATGGTCCTATCTGTGTCTAAGGCTTATGGTCCTATCTGTGTCCAAGGCTTATGGTCCTATCTGTGTACAAGGCTTATGGTCCTATCTGTGTCCAAGGCTTATGGTCCTATCTGTGTCCAAGGCTTATGGTCCTATCTGTGTCCAAGGCTTATGGTCCTATCTGTGTACAAGGCTTATGGTACTATCTGTGTACAAGGCTTATGGTCCTATCTGTGTCCAAGGTTGATGGTCCTATCTGATCGAAGGCTTATGGTTCTATCTGTGTACAAGGCTTATGGTCCTATCTGATCGAAGGCTTATGGTCCTATCTGTGTCCAAGGCTTATGGTCCTATCTGATCGAAGGCTTATGGTTCTATCTGTGTACAAGGCTTATGGTCCTATCTGATCGAAGGCTTATGG
>JAQFYQ010002838.1:0-11267 GCA_034694885.1 Buchholzia appendiculata
TAGGCTTTTCTGCCACTCACGGGCGTTCAATCAGCTAGATATTTATACTATAAATTATTATCCCAAAACGGCCTATTCACTATAATAATGGCGACGCTAAAATTGTTTAAAATTTGATTTGATTCAAAAGACTGGCTAAATGGCGAAGCTAAAATTATTTGAAATTTGATTCAAATGATTCGCTAGATGGCGACGCTATGATTATTCTAGATTTGATTCAAACTATTGATTATTGTATTGCAAACATCTGTGAATCTGTGTGATGTACAATCTTATAGTGTAATTTTTCCACTTAATGCTAATATCTTAGACACTAGACAATGTTAGAAACACCCCTCCCCAAGAAATTATGCCGAGATCTGGGACGATCTCAGAGCACCATGCCGCCGCCACTGAGCTGCCTCCATGATAATGGCCAAATGCGAAGTCACAAAATGACAGAAAGACAATTATCCAGATCTATGTCAAAAATGGACATAATAACAATTTTATCGCCACTGAAAAGGCAGGTTTCTCCTAAGGACCTAAATAATACTGATGTAGATGCTTAAGCTCTTAGTCAGTATTATAGCATTGCGATCGATCACCCATGCATATACCTAATCGTAATTGACCAATCAAGAGTTCAGAGGAAATTTAGTTAAATATAGGACAAGGCCTAATTTTAAAAAATTGTCCTTTAAACCACGGGCTGAATTGATCAGGGCCTTGTTGGGGCACTGCCGAGTCCAGGATAAAATGTATTGATAAATTATTGGCATATAAAAAATGTTGAATTTGACTTCTCCCCCGTTCGTTAGAGAAAGTTGTGCAAACTCAGCCTCAAGCACTACGACAAAAAAATTGGAATTTATCATTTCCCAAACTCTGAAAACCAAATTCCATCCCACGATTTGAATCATTTGCTAAAGTAAAGATTTTTTAAATACCCGTTTTCAACGAGCGGGAAAGACTAGGCCTATAGGCCCACATTGCAAAAACAGATTATCTGCTTTCGTGCGAAGCGATTTAACGGTATCTACAACTAACAAAGGATATTATGAACATTAGCTCTGCCTCAATTCTTAAAAGTTGAAATTGAACAGATTTTATAAAACGGTATGATTATTATTAGAGAGCAAGCCTGATATTTCCAAGTAAACAACTTATCAAAACCTGGACATAAAATTTAAAAATGATCTTCATCATCCTAGCTTGTCTGTTGCTTTCAAAAAAATGTCATATATCAAAATCATAATTGAGAACATCACCCAAGTGCGGACAACTATACTGGAGGGCACATAGTTTAATTAAACTGAGCTTAAACTGAGTGCAAACTTCGTACAATTTACCCTCAATTATTTCTACAGGATCAGATCTTACAATATATTAATTACTTTTAAAGTAATCTTAAGTTAATTAAGCAACTGCTAACTCAAAGTTGACACTATCCTGCCTAAACAATAATTAAAATGTTGCTGTATTATTGAACAGAACCGTGATTGCATCAGCTCAATTCAAATGCCACTCGACTTAAAATACGTTGCTGTAATATTTACAATGCAACACAATGTTGGGTTTCAACCCCAGTTGATCGACAGATAAAATAAAAAATTGAAATTATGCCAACATGTATCCCTTACTTAGAATGAATAAAGTTAAACGAACTAGAAAATTTACATTGTCTGTGCTATTTCATACAGGTGCATAATCTGAACCAAAATGCATTGTTTGAAAAGTACAATATTGCAAATGACTCGACTGTATCTTACACTGTGGCTATTTTTTAAAACGTTACAACTTTGGAGAAATAATTGTTTTACTACATTATTATTATAATTGATACTGCATTGCATGAATCGTTTCTTCTGCTGATGTCCTGTCTATGCTGCTATTTTACACTTTCATTTAATATATATTTTTTATTTTGTAGTATTTATTTACAGAATTTATTGTTTCGCGACACAATTTGAGTGAATATAAAAGATATTTGAAGCCCTTGGCCTGTAGATCCAATTTCTGTATTCCAAGTCTTTTATAAAATTGTCTCGCGTTTGGCCAAGATAAATTATCTTCCAAAAACAAAACAAAAAACACAAAGAAGAGAAATCGGCAATGCTCTCATCCAATGAACACGAGGATTTCAAAAACTTCTACAATAATTGCAAAAGCAGGAATGCCACGTTGCAATTTCTAAAAATGCTTACATGAATCTGCAGAAAGAACTACGTTGTCATGTGAAACAAGGATACATTCACCAGTTTTTGATTGTTCTTTAAAACGACAATAAAACTCAAAAAGTAGCTTGCTCAATTTGAACTGTCAAATGCATGTATATTGTATAGTTTGAAAAGTCCAATTCATTGAAAATTTATCTTGAAACTATTGTGCTTCAGATAACACAGGCCACGTAATTGATTGATTGACGACTTTTATTCTCATGTAAAGTATATTCTCCGGCAGCTCCGTCTCTCTCACACAAGTCAAACAGCATCACAATCTACAAACAATTCTTACAGTTGATACAACGACAGATCCTCCATCTCGGTACTTTGCACCAACCAAATTACCATTAATCAAACAACTCTACATACACTACAGTTTGGTCAATATTTAATTTATTAACATCTAACATCATCATTCACAGCTTCCTCTTCAGCATCATCATCATCATCATCTGCGAAACCAAATTCAAGTACAAAAACACCATCGACATGATATGGATGCGATAATCGTCCAAGACACACCAAAACTGGAGATCAGGTAAAAGATGTATTTCGAATTCACGCACACAATATCAGTTGATTTAATCAACTGATTTTGTCAATCAGTTGATTACCGTCATGAAACACAGTAATGGCATTACGTGTGCTCATATCAAAGCTAAGGCTCTGTATGATGATGATATCTTTATACACACTGCCTTCATCTTCTGAGCAAATCACATTTTTCTGTCATTTGAAATATTCATACGACAGAAAGAGGCGACATGCTCTTAAATATACAGTTACCAATATTGTGTATGAAATACACACAAATACTGTCACAAGTAATAATAAATGTCTTTGCACGTTTCCACGATTCAAAATCTTTTGCAACTTCTACTGCCTACAGTAGAACGCTCATCGTAATAAACACATTCCAATAAACTCATCTCTGCAATGTGATCACATCATGAAAATTAAATTAAATTATAATTACTATGTCAAGTAAGGTAATCAAAAACAAAAATTGCAAAAATCAAACATTGCAAGTACAGAGTATTATACCCGTATACGGACATGATAGAAACATCAACAGTTCATTGCACAGTTTCTTAACCTGCAATTAGCAGATATGGCAACAACTGAACTTCACAAATGAATCTGGACTGAAAGTTCAAAAACCAACCCAGACTTCCATGTATACACGGGCTCACAATTAGAGAACAAATCTGGCTGCCAGAATGATTCAATCCATCATGCATCAAGTAAACTACCATCATCAATCCATCAATCGGTCACATGTAAGATCAGTTTGTGGTCATCGACATTATTACACAGTTCTGAGCGTCGTCGTTCATTAGCTACATGGAACAGTCGAGAGACATAAGTTCATTGGAGCTCGGAGTTTAGTCCATCTCTGCGAGCTGCTTATCGAACATGTGCTCTCCCAGACCAGGCCCAACACGTTTCAGCTGCGTTACAAACTCGGCGATCTGCTTGATCGACACTACCTGCTCCTCGAGGAAGTTTGATTCCAGAAATGACGTCATCTGCAAGAACAGCGTCACACCATAGAGAGCACAACAAACATACGGATGCAATTGCTTCAACTCTGCTATATACTGGCAAACTGCTTCTTGTCTGGCTAGCATTTTGTCAGACGAAATGGTCAATTTACTGTGACTGCAAAATGATACATTTTAAAAAATCAAACTTAGAGCATCCGATTAAGATTTTGTGCTGAAAGTAATATGCAAAGAATTTGATATACTTCTGGTCAGAAAACGCTAGTGATGTGAGACGACAAAGTAAGCAATGCGACTTCTTTGATCAAAATCAAAATAATTTTGTTAATTCTTTCAACTCTCAAACATGAAGAACAACAACGACAGAGATTCAACGAGTAACTAAATTAAATAATTGGATCATGGCATTTATTGATCAACGATAATAATTATTTTGGATTATGGTCTGTGAATACTTCTCGCATTACTATGAAGTACCAACATGGATTGTACAAGCACAGAAAATATCAGATTAAATTCCTCATAGACGAACAACAAAGATTTTAATTTATTGCAGTGGGAATAAACCTTGAGCCAACTTCAGATTCAAAATAAGCAGTCCATCGACATATACAGTAAATGTAACAATAACTACTTGCAATACTAGGAACAAGTGCAACTTGTTATATTCATCAATGGATCAATCTAAAACCTGCATCAAGTGCATCGGTATTTGACCAACTGAAAAGTAATTATTTGTTTTACCTGCATCTTTCATTTAAAAAAAAAATTAAACACAAAATCTGGCACACAGACGGGCATAAAATTTTGATCACAAATCAGTCTGTACAGTATAACTTGCACTCGAGGAATTCATCATCAACCATTGTCCGGATTGACATTGACTCTTAGGTCAGATATCATCATCAGTCAATTTCTTGACAAAATTTCCACCAACATCATATTTCTAAATGAAATGCCAGCTTACATGGTTGTCTCCATTTGCCGAAGCCACTTTGTGCAAATCCATGAGAACTTGATTGACATTCTTCTCAAGAGCCAAAACCATCTGCATGGCTTCCAGACCACTGCCCCACTCGTCTCTCTCAGGTTTCTACAACATTAAACATACATGTCGGCGTCAATATTCGATAGTCATAATTATGCAAACAAGACGGCGACTTGAGAGCCATTTTTATTGTGAATATAATGTGACAAACTCCATTTTATATTTCACACTTCGAGCAAGTTAAGCAGAATAGAGTTCTTCACATTCAACCAGCTTCTTCGGACAAATACTCAATTAAACCTTATTTTTAAGACAGATCCTCAATTCGCTCAAGTTCTTCTTGTCAATACTCAATTCAATGCATACTCAATTCAGCAGGGCTATCGAGGTCTGAAGAACCCGAGTAATTGCTCAATAGTTGTGCCATTGAATTATGATTTATGACAATGATACATAAACTATTCTATCCCAATAGATAATAATGGATGGAGCATTGGTGGGAGCTGCCATTACGAGTCTCCCGACATTTTAACAAAATTCTGAATGTTCCTCGTACAAGCATTATACTGCAATTTCACTGTGAATGAATTATAGCGAGATAGTCGCACAAGTTCATGCCCTTCTTCTTTGCTACAAAGTTAACTTGTTCAAGGATTAGTGCTCAACACGTGGAGTCTAACAAGAACCAGCGATTCTGCAAAACCGGCGATTCCATACAAGGAATCGCAGGTGAGCGACCGTGGCTTAACCTGACTGGCGAGCTGACAGTGAAACGAATGAATTTACAAAAGGAAGTGATTTTTGTGACCCCTAGAGATATTGAATTGGAGATAACAAAATAGCCTAATCTTGCAAACACCGACACCGTACAAATACACAAAACAGACTCAATAGATGGTTGCACAAACCTCGATGCTCTGAAGCACAATTCGGCCGCCTCTCTCATTCTGGAACTTCATGAACATCTCGGCATGTCCACGTTCCTCCTCAGAGCTCTTCTTGAAGAACTTGTGAAATCCTTTCAGCGCCACATCATCGCGATCAAAATAGAAAGCCTGTACAAGAAATTCATCCCGTCCTATTTTTAATAACACCTTTAAATGCACACAAGTTTTATTATATATGCCGAATTATTAAATTCTATTGCCGGTCATGAACAATTCAAGCATTCATGTATACACAATTTCACATCAGAATTATAAAACACTGCCAAGACAAGTCATGGACATTGGTACTAGTCATTGGAACATATAGTAAAGTCTTCTCAAAAATCAGCGTCCAACTTTCACAAAATGGCTCGTCACACAATGTCAATTACAATTCAAGTAGCCCAAGTAGCTACATGCAAGGAGATAAAACAACAGCTAATCGGTCATTATTCTACGCTAACCATTATCAGTAATGGGATCAAAGATCTTATGTCTACATTTGGAACAGGCCAACATCGAGGACTTGCCTACAGGCTGATAAGATTACCAGTAGAACAGAGAGCAAGTCTTGGAACTGTTTCATGTAACATGCAGCCCACAGCTGCACATTAGCTTGCTGCGCATATAGTACTGTATACCCATACTCGCTGTAGCCCACAGCTGCACATTGCCTTGCTGCGCATATAGTACTGTATACGCACATACTCGCAGTACAAAGTAGCGTACTGCATGTACTGTGTACAGCACAGACTGCGCACAATTGCATGCACCGTGTATAACACAGACTGTTAGTAATTGTGCATGTACTGTGACAATACAGATTGCGTGCATGTACTGTACAACCCACTGAGCCCAGACTGTGCACAACTGCGCATGTACTCTTGTGCACACAATGCAGAGTCATGCTGCAACGCATTACAACACTAAACTTTAATAGTTGTAGACTTTGACTTAATGATTTCAAGGCGAGAGTAAAGAGCAAAGTCGACACTGTATAGGGAACAACATGCAATGTAAACACAGTTGTACACAGCATCTGGTGTAATAGTATATTGTCAATTTAGCGGACACTAGACTTCTAGGTATAACTGGATATAAGATGCATGCAAAAAATAGATTTCATCACACTGAAAAAAAATCACAGCTCGGGCAAGAGATTGTGGGGCCCACATAAATTGTGTCGACTAGTCCAGAACCC
Organism: Buchholzia appendiculata; assembly: GCA_034694885.1. Taxonomy (NCBI): domain Eukaryota; kingdom Metazoa; phylum Annelida; class Clitellata; order Enchytraeida; family Enchytraeidae; genus Buchholzia; species Buchholzia appendiculata. The sequence continues at coordinate 6,825 of JAQFYQ010002838.1, forward strand.
CTTTATTGGTATCCACAGGGCAGTGGTACGAACGCCACTCAATCAATATATCAAACGCGCAACATTTCTAAGCTTGTTTGTGTGCAACACTTCTAAGCTTGTTTGCGTGCAACATTTCTAAGCTTGTTTGTGTGAAACATTCCTAAGCTTGTTTGCGTGCAACATTTCTAAGCGTGTTTGCGTGCAACATTTCTAAGCTTGTTTGTGTGCAACATTTCATTCAATATGCCGCTACGTGTAGTCCATGACAATCTGAGGCGCAGGCAAACAACGAGCTACACACGATACACAATCACATCAACATGTCTCGAGGCTCTATTGAAATGTTCTCAGATTTGCAGCATTCCTTGCTTTGACTGGAAGCAAGTTCCTAACTCCTGCAAGGCTTCACTGGCCAGAGCACATGTCTTGGAGTCTGGCAAGGGTTGGTAGGCCAACGGACATCCAAGGGATGACCGGAGCGCAGGTATTGATTGGTATTTGACGACAAGTTCCGCGAGGTACTGAGGATGTTGATTCATGAAAAACTTGCGATTAGCGCACCCTTTTATGCGCATCTCAGCTTGACGGGTAGCCAGTGCTGATCCTTGAGAACCGGAACGATGTGATCACGTCCCCTAGCACCAACCACCACACGAGCGAGATCATTCTGAACGCGCTGCAGTTTCTCCAGATATTGATCAGAGGTCCAGTAGAGTTGCGAATAGCAATGATCAAGTCTTGATGTTACGAGACTGCCGGCGAATGTGTTGGCAACTTTTGTCTGGCCGAATGGTATGGCCAAATGGGTTGCAGTGCTCAAGGTAACAATTACTTGCTTGAATAACGTTCACAGGATGTTGATCAAAAGCAAGCGTTGGTCCAGCGTGACACCGAGGCTCTTTAGTTGCACCGAGTAGACACAAGCCAAAGCCTGCGACAGACACGCCATAATCTCCACCAAACAATTTGACATTCGACGCACTTGCAATGAGCAGTAGGACTTGACCGAACTTCACTTCAAGATATATTTCTATCATGTGATAAACACCCACGAGTTACCATATCAATTTTAATGTAAACATTAATTCTCTAATGCGCCATTCTAAAAAGCAAACATTTCCTTTGGAATTAACCATTAAACAAACAAAAATAAACAAAAGCAAGCAAGACATCACTCGTGAAACTAACGTGGTTTTACAGTAAAGATACAGTACGCCACAGATACGCACTGTCCGTGAACACGCCGTTATTGGGTTCTCTCATCTAGGGTCTAGAGGTCCATGACCTACACGCACGTGCCACTGCTGGGTCATCTAAATGTCAATAAAGGTCATCTACGTCATTTGTAAACATTGTTTCATGACAAATTAGTGCCCACTTCTCAACATACGAACCTATCACACAGTCAAGAAAGAAAACTAGTACACCTGAAGTACTAAGTACACAAGGAAGAGTAGCGTACCATTGACTGGTAGACATAGCTGGCGTACAGTTCGAGGTTGATCTGTTTGTTCACTCCAGCCTCGCACTCGGCGTGGTAGTTCTGCTTCACCAAAGACATTTTCTCCTTGTTCGATTTACTCTCTTCTTTCGTCGTCAAATATTTACTTAGTTACGTTCTGGAGTCGGTGGGGTATTTAATTACTTCGTTACTTTACGTGTAAGATATGGAGATAGGGGATAATAAGCGGTTGATATTAAATCTTCGTAGAACCCGTACGTTAAACGTCCCAAGATTCGTCCGAAGTCACGTTCTATTTACTACTAAACAATCATGTCCGCTGTTTATATCATTGCCTCAAGCCCCGCCCACTCGGCCTGGGTGGTCTAGGCTGTGGCCTAGCGCACCTGCTAGCCGCATCGCGCCATCATGCGCACACAGTAACGTTGCTTTCTCGCCTTGCATCACGCCAACCAATCGTTGCGCTTCAAGTAGCCATCAACTAGCGTTCTGATTAGTTAAATAACCTTAAATGGATTAAGCAACGTAATGGTTGACCGGTAGGAGCTAGCCTAGATCAGAGGGCATCATGTACAGAAGTGGCCTGGCCGCTGGCTGAGTGATAGCAAGGTCTAGAGTCTGCAGGCCTGTGTAGCACAGAGATAAAACTGCGACGTACAATAACATGACAACTATCCGAGGGAGACATGAGAATGCTCATACCCCCCCCCCCCCACACACACACACACACAGTCACACACACATTAATTCACAAGGACAATGATTTATGATTAATCCTGACAACAGTAAACTTTTTTATTAAAAAGGCCTATCTCAGAATTAAATCAAAATAGACGAGTTAATGTTTATCGTTAGATTTGAGTGAGCAAACTTTGACATAAATAAATGATAATATTACTTATTTTTACATAAGTTTACATGATTTTACACGATTGCCTCACCAACGCAAAATTTGTCCAGAAGGTCTTTTCATATATTGGTCTGAAATTATTGAGCACAATTTCACAACAGTTAATAGGCTATTCAGCATACCATAAATTGTGCAAGTTGGTTATTATTCTGTTGTCATAATTCAGTTAATAGCATCCTCGATGTTGTCGCTCGTAAATGCCAATTTACTCTTTAATTCCCATTTCACGGCTTTAGCCGTCATTTAGTCTTATTGGAAGAATGTGTCTAGGCCATTCCATTCTAGCATTACTTCTTCAGGCATTACCCCCCTTACACATCATTGTTGTCAGCCTGAGACTAGTGAATTCAATAACGTCTATGATCAGTTACGTGCTGATTGTTTATCGTGAATGTCACGTGAAACGTTGGAAAATTTCTGCTTTGACTCGGTCGAATGAACAAAGTCCAATGCAACAAACTGAGCCTGATTCCAGCATGCATGTTCACATCACCATGCAAGTTCGCTATGACGAAATCTCAAGAAAGTTTGTACCGGCTAACAGCGTGGTGCGGAAATAGGTCACAATTATTACTGTTACAGACCTGCTGTTACAGCGCTGTATAAAACTGAGTACAGGATGCTAGTAAATGTTGTGTACGATTAACAGCATAGCCTATACAGAATCATGAGAGCGCAGTTATGTGAGGCTTATCCTGGTTGTGAATGAGTGTCGTATCTCGCTTTGTAGTGTCTATTAATTAGTACTGTACAACCTAAAGTCGGCATGAATTGCATTAACTGTCTCTGCTGGTAAGGTTGCGGAACTTGCGGCATATATACTCAGGCCCGTAGCCAGGATTTAATTTTCTAGGGAGTCTTTGTTTACCCCCAAAAAGGTTCAAGACATTTAAAAAACTATTCATTTGGAGGGGGAAGGGAAGGGCTGACGTCCAAAAACACACATTTTTAAGACATTTTTGTTTTGAGTGACACCGGGCTCAATGGGGAACCAACAAAATTTTAATGTCTTAAAATGTATTTGTTGTTAAATTAAGAACGTTTATCCATGCATGCAGTAAAATATTTCATTGATTTGACTGAATATCGACATTAAGTTTCATGACCAGAGGTTTACAAGATGTAATTAAGCTACACAAAGACATTTGCAATGAAGTGTCAAGTGCAGATATCGGTATGAGCCTCTGTCACTTGCCATAAAATCTAACACGATGCATTAAAATGTCAAATGTACTAGCATGATGTTACTATGTATACTTCAAGACTTGACTTTTTGTGTTGCCGGAGTTCAAAATCACGAAACGCCCTCAAACAAAAAGTCTACAACTAAAACAATGATTTTAAATAATCCTAGTTATTTATATTGCAATACGATTCAAACTATATATGAATTTTTTGTCCATTTTATAACCGATAACTAATTCGTAAAAAGAATCAGGGTTAAAGTAAGTGGGGGCCCGTGGGGACCGGGGCCCACACCTCGATTTAAAAAAAATGTTTTCTTTACCATCTAACCCAATAAAATATGGCTATATATGGCCCCTACACCACTGGTGAACAACTTTTACCACTGACTATAACCCCAACCAAAATACCAAAAAACTCCAACTTATTGGAGTAATAAAGCCCTAATATAATGTTGATATTGTCGCTAATTATTAGCCTTAGGCTTAAAGTAGTAACAATTTAACAGTAACAAAATTATTTCATCCGAGGTTGTTTTTGTTTCCACTGTCAAGGTCGTTTTTTATTACTCACTTGAAAGGAGACAGCATCCTGTCAAAGACTTGGTAATTACGTCGTTATACGAGGGGAGCACGATAAAAAGATTGGCTTTAGGCTAACGTAAATAAAGGATTTTGACACCAACCAGCAAATCAATGAGTCGGACTAGAGTAACTAGAGCAATAAACTGTGTTAATGTTGTGTAAATACATCTATTCAAATCAGTTCATCACAAAGGTTGATCTCAGATCACACTGTAAGGAGGATCGAGTGTCATACCCCATGCGGTTTTATCTCAGATGCGTACATAACTACATACCATAGGCGATGCCAGACATTTTCATTTGGTGGGGGGGGGGGGGGG
>JAQFYQ010002839.1:0-10000 GCA_034694885.1 Buchholzia appendiculata
TTAGTCAAGTCTTAGTCAAGTCTTAGTCAAGTCTTAGTCAAGTCTTAGTCAAGTTCGATCGTGTAGCCGCCGCTTAAGAGCTGTCACTGGAGAGTGAGGCAGACACGACTTCAGGGGTCACTTCAGGGGTCACTTCACAGACCCCTGACTCGACAACGAACAAAATCCTTTGAAGCTATAAAGATAGACATTCGTATTAGACTTTTATATTTAAATTTCCTTATTTTTTACTTGCATTTCTATTTTTATTCAGTTGATGAAATAATAACTACAATGAACTGAAGGCATGTGATAATTGTCTACTTGCAGTCATTAAGGGTGTCTAGGACAGCACAAATCAAACTCTGTTAGAAAGTTAATCGTGTCGCAGATCCAGTCCGATAAATTGTGAGAAGAAATCTCTTTGCGGAAAGTTATCGACATAGCCTAGTTGTTCTAAAATATTTTAGCGCTATTGGTTTCTTCACCACAGCAAAGCGTACGACATTGAGAACTTGAGAGAAATACGAGAGTCTCACCGACGATCCATGCTGAATGTTGTTATAGGAACAGACGTGTGATAGAGATAACTAGGAGGAAGGAAACGGATAACTGGGGGGCACGAAATATTGATTAATGAGTGAAGCATATCTCGTTTCCACAACGAAAATATTGACGGGCTGGGTTCTCTGATAGCTGGGTTCTCTATACGCCCACGGTGGGAGCAATCAGACACTCCCCAATCTTGACAAATGTTGACTTTCAAAATAGGGTCTAGAACTTCAAAACTATTAAGCAAATAAAAATACAATTCTAAATTGCGACAACTTTTACTTCGCATGTAATACCGGAATGAAGTTGTTGAGCAAATGTAAACAGATTGTCCCTCCTGAATGTGTCTTTAGGCTGTGTCACTGAACAGTGGTCTTGGGCACATCCAGATCGAGACTCATCCAGATTGAGACTCATCCAGATCGAGACTCATCCAGATTGAGACTCATCCAGATTGAGACTCATCCAGATTGAGACTCATCCAGATTGAGACTCATCCAGATTGAGACCATTGATGATATTATTCTTTAACCCAAACCAGTACGTACAAAATAGTGCTAAGACTAACAATAATTGAAAATTGTCTGATTTTACCACCCGTTGGATATTGCAAGTGTTTACTCAGATTTGAAGTCTGTTTTGAATTTAACTTATTGTAGGTTTATGAATTTAATAGCTACTTATATTAAATTGTGTATTGATTGGTACGCTTAATTTGATACTTCTAAATAGATTTAAAAGTTTAAACTTTGCTTTAAGGCTGATTTCAGACCTAATTTTAAAGATTCTCTGTTTTGAACTAATCTTTTAACATTGAACTGTTTTAGACTAAACTGACCATTTAATTAACCAACTATTAGAAGTTGCATTCTGTTCAAATCATCGCATTATGTGATGAATTTATTCTTTATAGTCTGCATCGATCCAAGTATAATCACTAGATAAATTCTGCTCAGTTCAAGCGATGACTTGGAACATTTACCTTAGACGAGCTACCGTAGAGTGCAGCAGAAAATGTCCTGGAAAGTGTCCTGGTTACAGCGTCCTGAGAAAGTGTCCGGGTAAAGGAACGCCAGCAGTTACTCTGAGTCCTTATGTTCCTAGTCCTAAACGGGCGTTACTGTTACGTACAGCACCGTAGGGTGTTCTTCCTACTATCCAGGAACACACGATGCATCTAAAGTAAACTTTCAGATCTGCTCACTGCCTGGCTCACTGTGTATGGGCTATAGGAGCAAGACGAACAAAGGGGTTCGCCCCTACAGAGACACGCCTGGCTGAACGTGCTCTGTGTCTGACGCAGACGTGTTTATTGTTCCATGTTACGACGTGAAATCTTTTAAGAGGGGAATAATTGATGGCGGGTGTACGATGATCGTCGGTGTTACACCACATAGAGCGCAGGGCGTTACTGGCGTTACATAGCCCCTGATACACTTACCCCACCGCGAGTCTCCTAGCCCGATCGCCTTGCCCCCAGCCCGACCACCAGACTCCCAGCCCGCTCGCCTTGCCCCCAACTCGACCACGAGTTTCTCAGCCCTGCAGACAACAGATCCCTTTTGCAACTAAGCGTGTCCAAAGAGCGTTGCAAGAGCGGCAGCGGCACGAAACAGTTGAGTAAAGCAAAGCTTGTTTGCAACAATGAACCCGTTACTTTGAATAGAATAAGTTCGGCTGAAAGGAGCTGTTACAATGACTGATCGTCTTGCCATCAAACTTGTAAAGAAAGTTATCCAAGCGTTATCGCTCGCATTCAATCCCAAAATACATAAAGCTTTATTGTTGCACGAATACTACAAGCGAGCCAGCGAGCGACAAGACGAGAAAGCCTCCAACGGGTGAAGGGTTTTACAGCTGAGCATTAAACAAACTCGACAGATCCATCGGCTTTCAGCAAACCTCCCTTCTACAGAAAATAGATCATGATGGAGTCAAAAAGTTTGAAATAGCTCGCTAGCCTATTACGTACGTACTACGTAATAGGCTAATCTATAGGAATGTTCATTGAATACATCCGGGTTCCTACTTAGCATTAAAGCAAAGATTGCGACTTAGAAGATGAACAGCTAGACCTTTCGATATGATTGACTGATATCTATTGTAGTGTTCTTAATCTGCAATAACAACATAGCAACGATCTTACTACAATAATAACAATGATAATTAATAACAATTTCAACAACAACAGTACAACAACAAGTGGAACGGTTACGATTGAGGTCATGCGGGCAGAAAGTCTTTCGTTGTAGGTCCAGGGTGGATATGTTGAAGATCTGATTTCGACTACATCGACAATGCAGATATCAGCGTAGTTTGTGAAGGTTTTTCATTCTTATGATATAAGCAATTTATATAGAAATTAACAATTGTAGAAAATTGTGTGGTGAAAGGACCTTGGAAAGCTTAAATAATTTTGATATAGCACATAGATCTATTGTTCTGAAAGTTATTTTTTCATACGTATAATATCACTTAATTAGTAAATTTGTGTCAATTTGATTAACGAGTAATGTATACTAAAATTGCTATACTTCCGTTGACATATTTGTCTCGGAATTCAAGCTTCAATATATGCGTTTTTAAGCATGAAAGTACTTCTAGGACATCTTAAATCAATAAAGTATGACATGACAAGGTTATAACAATTGCCGTGGGTCCAGACGGGTCAGGATTTTTTGACACGACCCGACCCACGGACTTTCTGACCCGACCCGACCCACTGAAATCTGGACCCGACTTAACCCGCCAAATGTCTAAAAATTCGGACCCGACCTGACTCGCGGGTCAGGTCGGGTTGGGTCTACCCGACCAACGTCTAACTCTGATACAGATTATGTGTGTGCAGTATTTAGTAGCACAAGGTGAACAGTTCATGCAATCTTGATGATAATCATTGGATTTGTTGCCAACATGTCTTGAAGCTTCATAGCCACTCTTTCCATCTTCACTATCACTTGCTTGGCTTACATTAACTTGGTGCAAAGGCTGGCCAAACGTTTTGAAGTAATTTGTAAACTAAGTAAGTTGCAACGCTAAGGTCACTCTGTCTTACGTCATAAGTTTTGCAATGCATTTCAATCTCTTACTCGAAAGACCATTTTCGGTAATGTCTTAGAAATGTTTGGGATCAATGCTTGCACAGTCCTTCAAAAATTCCTCATTGTTCCATATGTTGTGGAAAATCTGATGCCACTTGAAGATCGTCACCTTCAGGCCCTTCACCATCACTATTGAAGATCTCGTTGATGCGACTCATGATGGACCAAGTTGGTTGAATGATAAATTGCATGGAAAGCATCACATCTGTCAGCACCGCAAAGACCGCTACGATATTATTTCGGTATATTTTACAATACAAAATTGCATTAACACATATTAAGTAGTTTTCACAGTTTACACGCTGCCCTTAAACTTTAGAAGCTGAAAACAATATTCAATGTTCCTTACCAGAAAATTGTTGAACAAACTCTGTAAAATTGTTCGGTAACAGGCCTTAGAATTTTGTTCGCTATTCAAATAGAAAATCGTGTTTTCCACTAAGTTTCTATTTGAGTATAATTTATTTCTATTTGAGTATAATTATACGAATGATTTGGGCCATTTGGTAAGTACAGTATTCTAGTCATATATAATATTTATTTAATCGTTACGTACGCGTAAGATAAGATACGCGTATTCTATTTCGTGAAGAAAGCGGAAATAATGGAAATAATAAATCAATCAATCAATCAAAAAGCGAGCGTATCCATCATACGCTCATTCTATAATACGCTCAACCACGTGACCATGTGCCTCAACCACGTGACCATGTGCCTCAACCACGTGACCATGTGACTCAACCACGTGACCATGTGCCTCAACCATACGGTAGGAGAAAGTTTGGATCTAATTATCCTCCAAGAACCGGTTAAATATTGAACTCGAAATAATTCACAACTATCAAAAGTTGTTGTTTCCTGTGTCTTGATATTTGAGAAGCACGAACACCACGCTCGGTCGACCCCCACCCGCCCCTCCCTTCCGTCACACCTTGTCACCCGGGGCCGACCCCTTCATCCTCCCGATGGTGCGGAATTTAATGAACGAACCTTAGGCACGACTGCATGCACAACGTGCTGATAGTGAACTACTACTTGCACGAGCCATGTGACAACACTAGGCTAATATTACTGAATATGAATAGTTTATTGAAAAGAGATAATCTTTAAAAAACATGTAACGCGAGAAACTAACTACAAATATAATACGATTAACAATATTTTAATAAATTTTCATAATGAAACATTATACAGTATTACACATGTTCAATGAATTACAATGTCTTTCGATGTCGAGAAATCAGAGTATTATTTCATCGATATAACAGTATCACAAAACGATCTATTAAATAAGCACAACATTACGATGCATGTTACAGTTCACCACTGTACGGGAAACTCGACTAATTCATACACAGAACCTACATCGTGAACCTACAGCCAGCAAACTTGAAGTCAACAGAATAATCCGGCACTCAGTTGCCTAGCAACAGCCTATCTGATTGCCTAGCAACAGTCTATCTGATTGCCTAGCAACAGTCTATCTGATTGCTGGCAACAGTCTATTTGATTGCCTAGCAACAGCTGACTCCGGTTAGCCTATCAGTTGCTAAGCAACTCATCAATAAATATATAATTTCTCCTAACAAATTTCAATTATTAATAAGCAAATAAATTATCAACAGAAAATATTTATTTCAGGAAAGTGTGAAGACCAACTGCTGAGAGTATGAAAATCATAACGAACAAACAATATTATTATTATTATTATTATTATTATTGCATAAATTTATAACATGCACGCAATAGTGCAAGACTAAACTTTGCGCACTTTGTTTCCGACACAACTTGTTTGGAATGTTTTCAATGCATCAGATTGGTCAATGGTGACCCAAATACCATTGAAAGTCTAATTACTATGTGTGATCTAATTATCGCGGATGATCAAATCACCACGGCTGATATAATTACCACTGGAGACCTAATTAGCACGATCAACCCAATTGTAATTGGTAACCTTGGTTAAATTTGCCAACCCTAGAGGGCCGGTGAATACCGGTGTAATCACTACAATGTTTAATGCATCATTGGATGAGAATGAAATGAAATCATCTCTCGCCAGCATACTATGAACATCTAATTAAAGCACACGACTAATGTGATTATACCGAACAGTTCTTACATAATCATACGTAGAGATGTGATTGCACCGAACAGTTCTTACATAATCATACGTAGAGATGTGATTGTACCGAACAGTTCTTACATAATCATACGTAGAGATGTGATTATACCTAACAGTTCTTCAATCATTATCAGTTAGAGAAGTTGATTTCCAAAAGATTTCAAAGTTTGCATTAGTCACAGTTGATTCTGTCACAACTTGATGTACTGCAATACACATACTACACACTTGACAATAGATGACATCACAATATTCACTCACAGTCACTCACAGTCACTCACTAGTCACTCATAATTCACTCATTTATATTTCACTCGTAATTCACCATCACTCAACGTTGCTGTTCACATTTATTCAGACCTAAAACCAATTCATTCGTTCCTGCACAATTAATTCACTTTCATTGTATTGAAGTTCCTTGCTCATGAAGTGATTCGACGCATCACTTGTTCTGACTACTGATATCAACTGTCTGGTTTGAAGTTAGAAATCTTGGCGCAATGAAAGCTGGGAAGGTCGGAAGAAGGACGGCCCCTCCTCCAGCAGGGAACGCGATCTGGTAGCGTGGGAAGAGTTGACTCGAGGTGAAGGTCACAGCTGGGTTGACTGTGGGAGACGGAAGAGATGGTAAAGACACTGACGACGTCATTACACCTGGAGAAAATAGTCCGAGCCTAACAGCACCACCACCACCAGCTGGGCTCACTGCAGCTGCTGCAGGCGTCGCAGCTGCTGCTGCTGGAGATACAACTACTGGCGACGCAGCTGCTGCTGCTGCTGCTTGAAGCGCTGAGATGGACGATGGAAAGGAACCAGTAGTGTGAGCGGCCTGCAAATGCACAACAGATTTCCTTGCTATGAATTGCAACAAAATTAGTAGTGTGATAACATGAGTATTACACACAGCAATACACACAGCAATACACACAGCAATACACACAGCAACCAACCAGCAACACACATAGCAATACACACAGCAATACAATAAGCAACACACATAGCACTACACACAGCAATACACACAGTGATATGTAGGATCAATGGAGCTAGGGAAGCCAGAACCAATTGATGATGATGATAGTGCTCTGTCCGAAGACAGGTCCTGGCGATGGTTATTTGTCATACGTATTACTAGGCATGACTTAACCACCTGCCGCTTAGGCCGATTAGCACGGGTGGGTGGCCAAAGGTCCTTCCCGTAACCAATTATACGCCAAGTTACCGTTTGATATATAGGAGCATTGTCTTATAACGCAACATGTCTTAATATGGTTGAGGGTTGGGCGGCTAGGAGAGGTCACGCTCCCCCTCCCCCCCCACACACACACATATGTATGTAAGGCATGTCAACCGGGATCGCATGAATGTAAAATGTCAAATGTGGACCCGTTCTATAAAGCAAGGTATTGGTCTTAGGTTGGGTATCTCAAGATGTCTCAATGGATATTTCAGGATATCTCCGGATATCTCAGATCACTTTACCTGAGATTAACTCACTATCTGAGATTAATGCACTTTATCTTAGATCAATTTACTCTATCTGAGATTAATAATTCGAGTCGCATAACCTTATTAAGCAAAATGAACAATTTTGGTAACCTGTACTAATCTGCTCTGTGTAACTTGTTCAGAATCTCTGAACAACGATTTGATAAACACTCTATAAAAGTGGATTCACATATGTCATATACAACTCAAAGGATGATGATGATGAATATGAATTGGTGAAAATTGTTGAATACAATTTCAATTACTTATTTACTAAAAGCCTAAGACTATACAACAGTGCAACTTTTGCGTAGAACTTCAAATTGGTTAATAATTGTTTTATAATCTTTAAATATCATTTGTTTTTAGATTAATTACTGAATATAGAAGGCAGATATTTGCCGCTACTACTTACAAGTTGTACTGGGTAGCGTTGCTGCGAGGAGGAGGTGGTGGCAGAGACGAGCGAGGAGGACGACGCTGATTCACGGCGACGATTAGTCCTCGAGTCAGGACGATAGAGAGCTGATAAGTGCGTCGTCAGGGGGACACAGCCCACTGGGGGTGCACAGCCCACTGGGGGGGCACAGCCCACTGGGGGGACACAGGCCACTGGGGGGACACAGCCCACTGGGGAGACATTGTTCAATGGGGGGATATTATTCAGTGGGTGAATACTGGTAAGGATTGGTCGGATGGTGGGTTGTGTAGGGACAATGGCCCCCGGTGACAGGGACGACATTTGTAGATATGGCACACTGTGCGTAGTGACGGAGACACGAGGAGGCCGACTGGACATCAGAGGAGAAGTCATCGAAAGCCTAAAGTTACCGAGGTACTTCGGATCGAGTGAAGCATCAGAGGTCAGGGGCGGTACAAGTACAGGTGTACTTGTATTCAGTACAGGTGTACTTGCATTCAGTACAGGTGTACTTACATTCAGTACAGGTGTACTTATGTTCAGCACAGGTGTACTTGCATTCAGAACAGGTGTACTTACATTCAGTACAGGTGTACTTGCTTTCAGTACAGGTGTACTTACATTCAGTACAGGTGTACTTGCTTTCAGTACAGGTGTACTTGCGTTCAGTACAGGTGTACTGTTGGACTTGACCACCAAACCTTCTGGCCTAGATAACCTCGTGCAGAGATTGAGAGGCTCATTCTGTTCGACGCACACGACCTCGTCACTTTTCTTCTCAAGCTGTTTCATCGTCCTCATAGTCAAGTCTGTAGGCATCTCCTCACAACCAACCGCTGAGCAAGTTTGTCCGACTGCCGGTTGCTTATCCACAACTGAGTGGGCCCTGATACCGGCAGCCGGCTGCTTAGCAACAATGGCACGAGTTTTACCAGCAGCCGGCTGCCTATCCACTGTAGTTAGTGATCGTGTTCTGTCGAGGAATTGTTTGATCGGTGAATCGATGCTTGGAGCACAAGCTGGTGAAGAACTTGCATGTTGCACACTAGTGTTGACAGGAACCGCTGCCCGTGTCGAGTTCACACATGACACAGCTCCAACAGCACCTGGAAAACACGTACTAGCTCCGATAGCCCCTGGAAAACACGTACTAGCTCCGGTAGCCCCTGGAAAACACGTGCTCGGCCTCACTTTGTAAAGGCTCGGGTTGGCAAAGGAAACGTTCGTCGTTATCGTTGGTACACGATTGCAGTTTCCCACCTGGATCACAGGTTCGCAAGTTTTAGCAATGTTTCCCGCTACACCACTGAATGGAAAGCTGATACTTCCCATCATTCCAGATGGAAGCCTGATGCTTCCAAAGCATCCAGGAGATAAAGCAATAGCTCGAAGTCCATTGAAGGTCAATCCCATCCCGCCCACTCCAGCAACTGGCAAGCTCATACGGTGCTGTATCTGGGTGGACATGCTGGAGTCAAGAGAGATGCCCGAGGAAATGAGAGACACAGAGCTGCTCGATGTCATGCTGGGTACGAAGGCGGATGAGGCTGCAGTTGGGAAAAAAGTAGATGATGGAACACTTGGTAAAAAAGTGCAAGAATTCATGTTTGGCAAGTAAGTGTGCGATGTGACATTTGGCAGGAAAGTGCATGACGTCATACTTGGTAAGAAGGTGGATGACGTCATACCTGGTAAGAAGGTGGATGACGTCATACTTGGTAGGAAGGTGGATGATATCATATTTGGTAGGAATGTGTGTGACGTCACACTTCTAACAGACTCACTGTTCAATGGTTTGGGAAAAGAAAGATGACTGGTTTCATTCTTTATCTGACTGGCATACGATTGATTGAAGAACAGATTAGCATCCTGTTTGATATTGCAAGTCGTCACAAGCGTCGGGCGCTTGGCAGGGTCAGTCAAGTCACTGGAACACTCTGGGTAGGAACGTTTACGAGGCAACTCTGACATCTTTGGCTGAAGATTGTCCACTTTGAGGCTGGACAAGGAGGTGACCTCCGTCGACCTCAGAGAGGACTTAGTGTCGACACACTTGAGCAAGTGCTCTCTACACACCAGTGCAACAGATGCTGGCGTACTTTGACCTACTTCTTCTTTAACTATGACGACATCGACATCACACGGATGCTTTGATTCTTGCTTCACGAATCCTGATGACTCGGTCATTCTGTCTGTCTGAGCAGAATCTATCTTCGCGGGACAAGTTGCCTCCAGTAAACTGTTTGATGTTACAGGTTTCTTCTCCTCGCTCAATCGCTCCACCGATGCCTTGCCAGAGCGGACTTCAGGAGCGAGCCTCTGAGAGTTCGAGCG
>JAQFYQ010002840.1:0-11259 GCA_034694885.1 Buchholzia appendiculata
TTTTCATTCAAAATATCGGATATATATCGGATATATATCAATGATATATATCAATGATATATATCATGCCAACCCTGCATATGGTAGGCCTACTTAATGTATACGAAAACTACAAAGAATAACGCATGCAATTTCATATAAGATGCAAAAAAATTAGAAATAAGAGATTTTAAGGTTAAATCAACATAATTATTTCTTGTAGAGCAAGTCTTCAAATCCTTAATCAGAAACATACTTCTTTCTTGAAGATGAGTTGATCAGTGACGTCCAGTTGATCCAGTGTGGTCATGAGTTCTAATAACTCGGGAGGATCACTGCTGACTGCGCTAGTGCTGACCAACTGGCGCACCGCTGGTGCAACCGATGCACCGACTGGCACCGGACTACAACGTTTCTCGTCTGAACCTTTCTCACAGTTCTCATCGACCGCCAGTGATACAGTCTGCAAGTATAATTAATAGTACAACATGAAACTAAACGGTGGAAAACAATTACAGAAACAGTCATCAAAAATTATATTCAATCTGAATTATATTTAATCCATACCGGTACATTCATTCATCAGAGTATAAAATATAATAAATCAAACAGAAATTACTTAAATACACACGCACAAAACACACGATTGTAATTACCGCAATTAAACAAGTCAACTAATAGATTTATCATTTAATATTTATTCGCAGTGATGTATTCCTAGTGACATCACTTTTGAAACAAATGATCTGGCATGCACAGAGATGAATTGTAACAATTACGGGTGCAACTTAAATCTACCACTTCACATTCAGCACCTTTAGTTATCATTGCAGAGGATCATTTTCATGGAACTCATTGGGAGTAGCTGAATGGATACAAACATTTACCCTTCACAAACAAAAAGGAGTAAACTCATCAAAACCAAGCTCGATTCAACAGAAAGACGATCGTGTTAAAATTAGTACTTATCACACAGGCTTTCAATGTTACGAGTCCAGATTGGATCAAGGCATTACATATAAGACTCATTCAAATAACTACAATTGTAAAAGTCATCTGAAAGTATTAATGCAAGATCGTGACGCAGACCTTCATGAGCTTAGGTGGCAATGCGGGTACACTGGATGATGAAGAGTCTTCATTGGAACTCGTGCTGTGCTCTGAGAACTGATCAGAACTGCGATTGACCAACGCGCCGGAGATCCTCTGCTGCATACTGAACAGTTCAAGCTTGTGCTGCAACCACTGGGCCTCGTAGAACGATATCGAGTGCCGAGAGAAGTCACTGAGCTTCGGTTGCGCTGACTGACCGAACACTTGCATGTACGTGTCAACTATACAGACATTCACAAATACCAGGTGTCAACTAATCACAGACATTCACGAATACCAGGTGTCAGCTACATGTAGACATTCACAAATACGAGGTGTCAGCTACACACAGACATTGTCAAATACCAGGTGTCAACTAATCACAGACATTCACAAATACCAGGTGTCAACTACATGTAGACATTCACAAATACCAGGTGTCAGCTACACACAGACATTGACAAATACCAGGTGTCAACTACACAGACATTGAATAATACAAGTTGTAACTACACAGTCATAAGATGTGTCCACAATTTGTAAAAAATTTACAAATATGAAGCACGTATTAACAGCAGACTACTGTTACAAATTGCAAAAAAGAATAAATTTAAATAATAAGAATAACTAAAATTTCATTTAGCCAACGATCAATATCTCATTCACAAAAGCCATCAAGTAAAATATAATATGTAAATAAACAACGATATAGATTCAAAAATGCAAAATTTCACATTTTTATTCATACCTATTCAGACTTCAAATATTTTATTTAACATCACCTTTGGAAAAATGTACAGAAATAGACATTGAAGTTACAGCCTGCAACATACAGCATCATATTGACCTAATATTACAATTATAATGCTAAGCATATCAAAGTTTTAAAACCCTTATCAAAACCAGAGCAAACCCTATCAGTCAAAGTACAGTCGGATCAAAACACCATCAGCCAATAGTCAATCAGACCATAAACCTATGTCAATATTCAATTACACAATTTGACATCATCATCATACAGCTAATAACAAAACAGAAATATGCCCACTAATATATTAATTGATAGATTCAAAGGGCTAAAATGGTCATGATCAACCTTTTAACTTTAATCACTCTTCCTTTGCATAGACAAATCTTCTTCCATTCCTGATCTCCTGGATTCAAAACTGATCAAACTTATTAGTCATCACTAACAAAATATTTCAGTGGGATCAACTTACCATTTCGTCGTTTCGGCGGTAGAGGAGGCAAGTCATCGGAAGCGTCGAACTCATCGACATCATACGACTGAGGTAGTTGGTCGAATGTGCTGTGACACACCGTCGATCTTGCCATCTGTCTCTGAACAGACGACGTAGTTGTCGTCGTCATCATAACCGAACGACCGATTCTATTGAGATACGGCGATGCTGTTCTCAACGGCGCCAGTCCTATAACATTTCTCTCTGCGACCTCGCTACACACAGCCGAAGCTGCACGCATAGTCACCGTCTCCGTCTGACAACGCAACGGCAGCGAGTGAAACCCTCCGACCGTACTACAGTCACCGCTTCCAACATCTCCACCTACAACAGACCGAGATGATGCCGTCACAAAATCCTTCATGCTTACCGACGCCACCACGTTTGTTACTTGGTGTAGGCTATCGATGTCACTACCTATACCAGAACTTTTATCCTGTGATTGCAGAGACAAGGAAGACGACGCCTCGTCTACGTTATCGTACTGAGACAGACGGGTTTCGAGACGACGAGGGCTGGTGGGGAAGGGTCGGGGGGGTTTTGGCGGAGGTTCTGCAGACGGAACCTCTCCGGAAGAGACGCTGAAGGAAGAGCTAATACTGCTGCTGGACGACTGGTGCTGTTGAGAAACGAAGAGATTCGACGGAGGTAACGGCGATGCCGATCTCATCGAGGAACTCCGTCGACTGAGAGAAAACGCGTCGTCCAATAAGTCCATCGAGTTTCTCGATGACGACGACGAAGGGCAGACTAGAGAATTAGAGTTGCGCGTCTTGACAGGCAACGGAGGCGGTTTGTCGTCAGCACCGGAACAACTGAAACGTAGAAGATACAAACTATGCTCAATAATAATCATCATCAGTTATCGTCCATTCTGGCATTGTCCATAATTAGCACTAAGGCCAATAAAAAAAGCGAGTTGAACGTTACCAAAATATTTTTTCCACGTAATAAAGAAGGAATTATTATAGCAAGGTCGCTGTCATTAAAGCCTGTCGAGCACATATGATATTTTGGATTTTATTGCAACAAAACTAAATTTTACAGCCGAATGCCCTCCCTTACGCCAACCGTCTCGCTGCTCGCCACGTTGAAAACATAGCGGGACATGGCACGCCTATTTTTAAGCCCAACACTTCTGGGCACCATTCAAAATAATTATTTAACTAAGATATTTAAAATATCACAAAACCGAGTAGTCACTTACGGTCATTAACATGAATATGCTAAGCACATTACCGGGCTGTGCAATGTCAGTATTTTCTCTACCACAAGGATGATCATGTACAGGTAATAAAAGTTCAGAGCTTGCAGCCGATCTGGTCATGCAGAAAACCAAACATACCACTGTCTACTTCTATCCGGTCACAGACTAAACACAAATTTGATTGATCATCAGAAACCCAAAATAAACGAATTCATTCGCACGACGAGTCAAAGACTCCAACCTGTTGCTGTTGCACTTCAGAGTCAGGTGATGATCAAGACGATGTGGCAGAGGAGGCTTTGGGGGCGGAGCTTGATCTACACCCCTCGAGTCGTCATAGTGACTGTCGTCAAGCAGATTGTCAGCCGAGTACGACAAGCCGGAGCCATGATTTGGCAGAGAATTAGTTTGTAGATTCTTTCCACCACTGTGTGCTACCGTTAGTGTACTGTCAGCACTTGAGAACAAAATACAAATGAAGTTTCAGGGTAACACTGGTAAATTACCCATGCATACTATCAAAACAGGCATGATAGCACTCTTATAGAGCCGCTGAATAACTCAACACAGTATAAATCATTGGATGAATTCTTCTACAATTATATCTCTTCTACACATACAGCTACATTGGACTCAACAAGATGCATCTGATTCCTCCACAAACATAAAAAGTTTACTATTATGAAGACTTGAGTAAACCACACCAGAGAAGCCCAATCTTTTACGTAGCTCACTAGTTTCTATCTCGACTAGAGAACCACAAATAATAATGATAATGCAACAGGAAGTTAATTTCATACATACATGTGGTGTGGGTGATTCTGTCAGACATAGCTGATTGAGATGGTTTGAACTAGTGGAAAGAAAGGATGACAGGGATTGGGTAAAGTCATGCCAGTTTCTGGATATGGAAAGGCAAAAAAGGAAAAAGCCAGAAGTGAAGACTTAGATGGAGTGTGTGCAATCACATCAGGAGAATTTGGGACTGAGTGCTGAGGATGTACATGATTGTGACTTGTCGAGAGAGACAACAATTTCCTTTCTGGAAACGTCAAACCATTTCTGTTTGCTGTTCATGAAAAACATTACAAGACATCAGTCGCTGATGATGATGACACAGAACATATTCTTATTAATATGTGAATATTAAATTTTTTATTACAATCAGTAAAATTAAAGTTTTATAATATCTGTTTGTGTCACAAAATACAAGAAGTCAGTATAAAGCAAAGTACAACATGCTTGTAAAATAAAGCACATACATGTAGTATACGTGTTTGTGTCACATAATGCAAAGTACATAAGTGTTCTTGTCACATAAAGTAAATCACACAAAGAAAATCATACGTGTTTGTGTCACATAGTGTAAAGCACATACGTGTTAGTGTCACATAGTGTAAAGCACATACGTGTTAGTGTCACATAGTGTAAAGCACATACGTGTTAGCGTCACATAGTGTAAAGCACATACGTGTTTGCGTCACACAATGTTACAGTTTTTCCGACGGCCGCTGTTGCCGGCACGACCGCTATAGACTCGTTCCTGTTCTTGATCTTCTCCTCAGTCAACGAAACGAATCTCTACATTACAACGACACAATGATATGCTGCTAGCCATACCGGTAGAAATCAACCACATGATTACACAAAAGATAACACAATCACATCTAGATTAGGTCCACATAATTACACGCATGTCACACGACACACAGATCATAGGATTACACACAGATAACACAATTCAATAATTAAATAGTATACAGTGACACATCACATGATCACACATAGCATACGTACAATGCTCTATGTACATTACATGATTACACAATACACCATGTGTTACACATAGTATATAATAATTACAGAATAAATATTAAATTGAATTAACAAATTGTATTCCATTTATACTTAAAAATTATGAGCTCATTATTTTTAACAAACAAAAAAAGAACCTGAAAAAGAACAGGAAGTCAGATATTACACTTAGAACTGGTTTCATTTGTGACTGGATGAAGGAAGAACAGGAATGTTGAGATCAATTTAGACTCTAAACAAGTATTCTATTTAAAAATATAAACCAACTAAGAAACATCTCAAAAATGAACAGACATAAGTTTATCACACAAAAGTTTACTAAGAATTACAAAACATTAATTTAAAAGTAACTGCATATACAAAACATATATCGGTTACATCTTCATAATTTTACTTTGATGGCTTCTTCAACGTCCTTAATGATCTTGGTAGCTTGGACTTTATCCACGATGTTACAATGATCTTCAACGCCGAGCACAATCTGGTCGGACCAGCGAACCAGTGCAGCGAGACAGTTGTGCATTTGTCGAAACCCAGAAGTCAACAGCGTACTGAAATCGGATGAATACAATTTTGCAAATATCCTTACGAGAGTAATGAATAAACAATTTAATAAATGTACTAATCAGCTGAAATCGATACTAGCGACACCGTCAGACAGAAACGTACTGTTTGTGTTAATTAAATCACACATTCATCTACCGCCTTCATACGACTTACTACATACGGTAGTAAAATTTGCTGGGGAAATTTACATCAATGAGATATCACCGTATTAGGAAGTAGTCGCTATCAACATCCTTAAGCGAATGATGACGCTACATTAGGAATATCCACAAAGCTCTGCTTCAAACATTTATACCGTTCACTAATTTACCACAATTAGAAACGTAGCTCATCGTCTGCTCAATAATGACGATGATAACAATAATGCTGAGGCCATAAAATCATTTATTAAATTTTACTTATATTGTTTATTAATAAATTGACTATTTTTAAATTAATACTGTTTCAAATTATACTCTGGTCAAAGCTATAGAACACTAAATAGGCAAAATCATGATACAGAATTTTTTTAAAGATACATGTTACCAAAAAAGTTAAATTCGATAAACAAACAATACGCTAATTAAATTACAACAATTTAAGGCAAACAATAAATAAAATAAAATAAAATAAGCAAGACCTGTCCTCGCGGACAATGCAGCCAGTGTTCACACCGGCAAACTGGTCTAAATCCATGACGACCTCCAGTAGAATAGTAATGCTGCCGGACAGCTGCTGTAAAATTCCCTTGTCAACTACATCTTGCACATAGCGCACTGCCTGCAATACTGACTTTGACTTCTCTTGTAATACATCCAAATCCTGCAACAAACAAAAAGTTATCCAACTGATTTCTCCCACAACACTTGAAATTCTACAGTGCTCAATGGAACTATCTCTACTCTTCATTCTTGCAATATTATTTCACTTGACACACACAAAAAAGTCGTGTAATCATGAAACGATGGTTATCCATTATTCGAATGTCGTCAGAATTCAAGAGAAGAATGACTGGGATTTAGCATAGTCATTTGAAATGTCATTCAACCGCCAGCGACACTCGTACGACGATCGCATGACTTCAGCACAAAGCATAATATTGTCACATTAGTAGGATCTTCCGAGAATTCCCTGAATGAATTTTTAATTCAAAACGTCCACTCAACAGACAAGCGCTCATAATCAACAAAGTTTTCATGAGAACATTTTTGCAGGAGACGAATACACAAAATGATCAAAGGATAATTGCATGCACAAAAGCACATAGTTTGATCATTCCTGCGATCATCAAACAAAGTCACAAGTTTGAATCTTATAGAGGCTTCATTGTCGAGAGTGTACTCATCCACTTGTACTTATACTCATGTATTCATACTCATATACTTGTACTTATACTCATTCATTGTATACTTCATTCCACATGTCATACATGTATACCACAGTATTTCTCCTTGTATCTGCTTTCACCTCATCCGGGTATCTCTGGTGTAAATCAGCACTTCCTGTCTCCTTCAGCATCAAACACAGCTTTTACTATTCCACATATATCTCATGCTACTCAAATTTACAAACCATCAATCATCAGCATCATTCCACCACGTCTGTGTTCCCAAGCAGACACATTTCAACCAAAATCAGATAAGTTTCATTGACCACACAACAACTTGTTTAAAAAAGAAACTTTTAAAAAGACTGTCTTAAAAATTGTCTTAAACAGCTTATATACTTGTAAATGTTACTGCTTTAGGGTGGTTAGTATCCTACCCTACCACTAATAATCTAATTACTGCTGTAGAGTGGTCAGTATCCTACCCCTACCACTAAGAATCTAATTACTGCTGTAGAGTGGGCAGTATCCTGCCCCTACCACTAACAATCCAATTACTGCTGTAGAGTGGTCAGTATCCTGCCCCTACCACTAACAATCTAATTACTGCCGTAGAGTGGTCAGTATCCTACCCTACCACAAAGAATCAGTTTCTGGTTTAGTCTAGCACACATCAGGGGAAACGCAGCGAGTCTACTGTATCTCAAAACTCACCGGACCAACAGACCGGCGTTGTGATAATTAATACATGCCGTGCAACTTCTACAGTAGCTTTCATAATTGAATAATCCTGCATCTTCATTAAGTAGGCCTACTGTGCATGTAATAATCGACCCAGACATTCACTACATTCAAATGTCCTTACATTTCATGAAGTCATCCTTAATGTATTCGTAACTGCGAGATTCAATGAAACCACAAATTTCAACAACGTCTCATCATCGGAATTTTTCTCATTAAATCCTTTTTTCACTGTGTATCCTGAAGTAATCATTCATGTTTCCAGCACACGCATTCATTCATTCCCAAATAACCTACCAATTTGTCAGCTTCTTTTATATCTTACAACAATTCTGTTAATTTTCGCAACAACTTATTCTAATTTTAATTAATTACTTCATTCTGCTGATCTAGTATTCAGATCTCTATACATAGAGTTCTAACTGGTTAATTAATTAGTTTTCTTTTCACTAATCAAACCAAACATATCCACGATAATCCTCTATATAATCAACATGCATCACTGACCCCCCTTCCCTTTAACAATCAAAATTTCCAAATGATTCACCCCCGACCCCCCTTCAGATCCCCTCCAGTCGAACCCTGGGCTTGTTGCATTAACCTTTATCAATTGTACAATGTACATAGTGCATTTCGTTCTGGATATACCCATACAGTAAATAATAATATCATGTAAATTGAAAATTGCTGAAAATAGTAAGTATCACAAATACTTTTCTTCAAAAACGTGCCTAGCTTTCACTAGTCGTAGAGAACAGTACCGTTTAACAGGCGCCAGTTAGTAATTACTGAAGAGCTATTAACAGCTTAGCTAATTACCAGACAATATTTATCAATATATTCACATCAGTTATTTCCACCATAATTTATCAATTACATCAGCGGCAGGATCATCAATATAATGAATAATGAAAGCGGCTCCTTCTCAGCGCTATCACAGCAACTTTGCAGCCCACCATGTTAGACAAAGATAACGCTGCAACATTTAATCCATCTCACATTCTATCAAACTAATATTTGTGATGACAGTTGTTGACAAAGGCTGAAAGATAATTCCACACAATCATCAAAACTGTACTTTAGAGGCCAGCAACACTTTCTAGTTGTACTTAAAGATCACCAGTTATAACCACACTTGGTTCAAAACATAAAGGAACAATTGTTGCAAATATGCCCACTGCCAACATTACAGTACAATACTTTTTAATTTAAACTTGCAAATAATTTTTTTTTAACAAGAGAAAAGTTGCAATAAAAAATCATTACACAATATCTCCGAGTTTTTTTTACATATTTACACTGATATATGAATCACTAACACTAATTAAGCATTAACATTAATTAAGCAGCTCTAGCTGAAGTAAAAGAACCAAAAATCTGCTTTAAAGGTGAAAGGTCTGAATAAACTGTATGCAAGACGAGAATAATGTCACCGGTGATATGAAGATATACACAGTTCACACAGTTCACACACACAGTTCACACACATAGTTCACACACACAGTTCACACACACAGTTCACACACACAGTTCACACACACAGTTCACACACACACAGCTCACACACACAGTTCACACACAGTTCACACACACAGTTCACACACACACACAGCTCACACACACACACTATATCAAGCAAATTGTCATGAAGATCAGTGCCTTGCAATAACTGTGTTTAAAATGATTCGATTCAGTGCTACACTGAATGTCTTTAAGATGTCATAGGTGATGCAGGAGCAAACGGAGGACTTCCAACAGTAAACACTGCAACCAGATCTGCCTGAGTTTGCAGGAGCTTCACAGGTAGAAGAGTAATCAAACCAGGTCATACCCTGGTACACTCTGATACAACTGATAGTAGTCAAACTAGGTCACCACCAGATGCTGCCATATAACTCTTGATAGTAGTTGCACCAGGTCACCACCAGGTGACAGTGGTTAAACTAGGTCACCAACAGATGCTGTCAGATGCAAAGATAATAGAGTAAAGTTTACTCTATTATCTTTGGTCAGATGTGGCAGTGAATAAACTAGGTCACCAACAGGTACTATCAGATGTGACAGCGGTTAAACTAGGTTATGACCAGGTGCTACAGGACGAGGCAGTGAATAAACTATGTCACCACCAGGTGTCGTCAGATATAACTGCACTACAATTAGGTCGCTACGTATGCTATCGATGTTCCAGACGTCTGATGAAAAATGCCATGAACTTCAGTGTTACTATCAGCTAGTCAAAAATTCACATAAATTTGACTCAAACAGAAAAACTTCAAAACATCACTTGCTAATACTACGAAGTACAAACATATTATAGGTCGTACTCATTTTTAGTGTCAACCAATGAGAGTTTCACTAATGAACTAGATGCTACTTACACTCTTTTTGACAACCTTTTCCATCTTGCAGTTCTCATTAAAGCTTCCCGACCTGACGAGAGGCTTTTTCTTATTCACTTTCGGCGCCCGTCCGTTCGGTATGATGTTGGACGTCTTTCTAATTATTTTTGACTTTATGTCTTTAAACGAAACCGCTTTCTGCAGACCAGTCGATCCATTTGTTTGTTTTTCATTATCTACAAATACGGTCAATCAAAAATATGCGCCTTACACACATAAACCAGCAAAGTAACAGCATTACTAATAAAGGAACTCAAGAAACAAATTATTAAACGCATGAATACAATTATCTAAAGCATCATAAAATAGTTTAAAATTTTATTTTATTCAATATCATTAACAACCGAAAATTATTAGATATCACAACAGTTGATATTATTAAACATGAACTAATTATTAAAAGCAAAAGTTGAAATTCACAACCATTGGTCCATGAGCTCACGCAGACAGCAGTCAGATGAGACAAATGTCTACCGCCTAATCGAAACAGTATGGTAACATTCTGCTGACATTGTTATCAACTTAGGACCTTTAACAAAATAATTTTAGAATACATGTTTTCACATTGTTGAGGATCACCCATACAAAAGCACAGTTAGGATTAGTCTTAAACATTATAATTATAGATAAAATTTCTGCAGTTACTTCTGTAAAGTAACCATCTCGTCCCCTCCTCCAAATTGGTTTTATCCACAATAATTTCAAGCATTTCTGCACTTTAGATGCCAGAAAATTCCGCAATTTCGCAATCCTCCTTCTGCATGTTAGGCAGACCCATTGGTTATCCTCTAGATCAGTGCACTAATGGAAAATTGCTAGGGTTAAGGTAGGGTTTGGGTTGGGGTTAGGGTTATAAGTTGGGTTTTGGTTGGGGTTTTGGTTAGGGTAGGGCTCAGAGAACATTTTTCCATC
>JAQFYQ010002841.1:0-11259 GCA_034694885.1 Buchholzia appendiculata
TGTTAACGGCTTCTGAACTTAAAAATAATCCAGAACGTAGCAAGATGTTCACAGAAACTTATGAAGGACAAATTTGGTATTACAAACAACAAGCCATGTCATTGTTTTCACCTACCAAACGACACTTCAAGGGAGGTATTAGAATCGTGAGAAATAAAAGTTTGATTCTGCAAAAAACTTGATTTTTGACTTTTTAAAATAAAAATTAGCATAACCTTTAGGATAATTAATATTTTCACACGAAATTTAGCACAAATATGGAAAATTTCTTCCTCTCCAAGCCTGTAAAAGTTCAGCTTTCGCTAATTAACCGCTGCAGAAATATTGAAATTTTGCTTATGGGGTCCATTTTTGACGCACCCTGTATGTACAGGCAGTGGTCGAATTACGGGGGGTCCGGGGGGGTCTGGCCCCCCGAAAGCGCTTTCGGCTCCCTTGAAGGCTGTAATTTTTAGGAGTCCAAAGGGACCGGTGAAAGGCCTCCGATGGTCAAATTTTAGGGGCCAGGCCCCCCGAAAGCGATGTATCTACTGTGCTCATGTGGTTGCACAGTTCAGACCTTGCTGTGGAACATGTGCATTTTTTGGCTCGCTTCGCTCGCAACATTATCGGTCAAAATTATTCGATTTACATGGGCTGGGGAATTTCTCCTATCGGTAACTTTCGCTGCTCCTTGTATTAGGAGTCAGAGTGGGCTGGTAAAAGGCCCCCTGAAAGGATATACTGAGAACGCGGATTCACCTTTTGAATGTTGTTATGCAATTTAAACTTTCTCTTAGACACCTAAAAAAATTCTCGCTTCGCTCGCTGCATAATTCTACGTTGAAGTGACATTGACGTCTGACCATCACATCTAAAATTTGGAACAACTAACCTTTATTACAATTTAAAAAATGCACACTAATGAGTAATGACAGTGTCTGAGTGTCTCACAAGTCATAATGTACATCGCTTGATCGCCATCGTTAATCCTGATTTACATATTTTTAAATGTATTTCAACAAATTCACAATCGTCAACGTATTGCAATACATAATTGCAGAAATAACTAAACGGTAGTCAGTAGGCCCACATAGGCAAAAATTGCGAAAATTGCCGCAAAATTATTTTTTTTAACGAATTTGTTCTGGACTGTTTGCAATGATAATATTGCTAGCATTTCAATTTTTTAAATGTGCACTTTCACTTATACTGTAGCTGATACCGAAATATCGGATTTTGGAAAACGGATGCACTGTCCTAAGTACTCGTAGGCCTATGTCTTCACATTGAAGATTTTCTAAACTGGGATTTAGTCTAAAATAATAATCGTTTAATTATACAGCTATCATGCTATGAGTGAATTCTTTTTCATATTACCGGTTTTGTTTACTGTCAAAAATGATTGCAAAACATGGCAATCTCGCCCCGTTGTAATATTTTATGCACCATCTTTGACAGACACTATATTATGGGGAGGGGCGAAATTTTTATGTTGTGATATTTTTCTAGTTTATTGGGGGGGGGGGCGAAAGGACACTATCGCCCCCGCGCCATTTGCATTGGGGGGATGTGCTGCTATATATAGTAATAATGTATAGTGCACTACTATTTAAATAAAAATATATATTAATTAAATTATAAAAAGTTGATTGATTAAGATTTAGTGGCAATTTATCAAAAAAGTTAGGCTTGAAAGATAAAATGGTAATTGTCATGAACAACACATGGCAATGCTGCCATCTAGTGAGTGATTTAAAACTATGTAGCAATTATTCAGAAATTAGCCATTGATGCTCAAGGCATGATTTCAATAATTAACAAACAATAATTTATTTTTATCTCTGAACAATATCTCATCATTTCTGTAGATTTGTCCCCTCCGCAACAAAATGTCCCCTCCGCAACACAAAATAAAAAAATTTATGAACACTGTAGCAGAACAGATGTAAACAAACTTTTACACCACTATCTGTCTCTCATGGACCTTATCACATACGTTTATAATTCAACTTATTTAAACTGATTACAAGTTAATACAGACAACTTGTTGGACTTGAATTGTTGCGGAGGGGACAAATACCGTGTGCGGATGTAGAACTCCACAATATAACAGACAGAACAACTTTAAATTTGGTTCATGTGTGCACCCCTAATGTATTAGAATGTTAGTAAACACACTAATTAATATTCTAGCCTAATCTTTAAATAAGTTACAAATACAACTCTAATGTTGTGTCCCCTCCGCAACGATGTTAAAAAATGTTGACACTTTCATGACCACTATTTCATAAGAAATGCGTCCCAAATGGCTGTTATATTAAAATTAAGATGCTACATTCATTCGATTTCAATGTAATATAGGCAGAATAGTTTTAATATCAACTTATTATTTTTCCACCCTGGCTAACAATACCGTGTTTCTGCCCATAACTAACATATATATGAATATTATACAATTTATTTAATTAGGCCTAATTAACACGCGCTGCCGAGTAGTTGATTCTGACGCTATCAACAATCAACTTGACTTATTACAGCGCGTCTGATCCATGAGGCCTGTGAAGTAATTGTTGGTACTAGGCGAGTGTTCTTTTCGTAAATCTTGCTCTAGAAGTTGAGCGGCACAAATTTTGCTCTGATTTATTATCAAACTTCGTCTCACGAAGTGATGATTCAATCTGGCTACCAAGACTTGGTGTGAGGCGCAGTACACTGTATTTTGTGTACGCTATCATTTACAGGTTTAGTTCTTGTTCGTATTGAACTCCAATAATTGATATTTTTTGTAGTGTTAATTAGAGCATGATTGTTGATTTATTTTTCTAGCTACTTGAAACTTTTGAGTGACGACTTTAAGTTGTTAAGGCAAATTTGTTGTGCTTTGTTGGAACTATCATACATTTGATAATATTCGTTTCACTTGAGTTTGATTATGATGATGATAGTGCTCTCTCCGGAAACAGTTCCTGGCGATGGTTATTTGTCTCACGTATTACCATGCATGACTTTTACCACCAATCCACTAGGCCAGGTGAGCACGGGTGGGTGGCCAAAGGTCCTTCCCGTACAGGCAATAGTTTAACCTTGCATTATTAGCGTAGATGCCAAATATTGAGTGAATGTTTTGTTAGAGCCTTTGATTACAAAGTGTAGTATTACTAGTCATCTTTTATGTATGGATTTGTGTACCGTGCACTTCTAGCGCACCATACGTTGGTAAGGTAAACAAGAAAATCGTAGGTATATTAATTGTTTTGCATGTTTGTGTGTGTTCTGTTTGTTTGACAGGTTAAACAAATCATGGAGGAAGCTGTTACAAGGAAATACGTGCATGAGGACAGCTGCAGCGTGACGTCACTCTGTGGTTTGTACATGTAGATCTGCTTTCTGTGAATTGCCTGTCTTAGTCGTGCGACGTGCGTGCAGGCTAAAATGTGTACAATGCAATGCAGCATACTCAGTAATGATTGGATATTATAAATCTCAATTGTGTCACTCGTATGATTAATTAATTAATTTTGATGTTGATTGTAGATGATGATTGAAGGTGATTATTGTAAATGATGATTGTGGATTATGATTGTCAATGATGATTGTGGATTATGATTGTCAATGATGATTGTATATTATGATTCTAAATGATGCTTGTGGATTATTATTGTAAATGACGATTGTGGATTATGATTGTAAATTATGATTGTAAATGTTGGTTGTGGATTATGATTGTAAATGTTGCTCGTGGATTATGATTGTAAATGATGATTGTGGATTATTATTGTCAATGATGATTGTGGATTATGATTGTAAATTATGATTGTAAATGATGATTGTGGATTATGATTGTAAATGATGATTGTGGATTATGATTGTAAATGATGATTGTGGATTATGATTGTAAATGTTGATTGTGGATTACGATTGTAAATGATGATTGTGGATTATGATTGTAAATGTTGATTGTAGATTATGATTGTGAATAATGATTGTGGATTATGATTGTAGATGATGATTGTAGAAATTGAAGATGGTGATGTTGAAGAATGCTTCTAACTGTATTAGGGCTGTCCTAGTTGACGGTGTTGTTTGGTGCACAGGTGCTGTGGAAGCATGTCTGTTGCACGGTCTGCGCAAGCGTGCACTCGGTCTGTTCAAGAACAGCACGACATCTGCACTGCTGGCAAAGATCTCTAAGAACTTTGAACCGGCGTGCAAGGTGCACCAACTGCTGAAAGAATATGAGAAGAATGAGGAGAATGTTCGGTAAGCAAGTTCTTCATAGTTGCCTTCTCTTACCTATAACTTGACAGTAGTTGCCTTGGATTGCCTTTAGCAGTTACCTTTGACTGTATAATTACCTTGAATTAACTTTAGTAGTTACCTTTACCTCCCTTTATCTTGATTGTTGCTTTCAATTATCTTTGAATAAACGTAAAGGTAAGTCTAACGAAGTAATGAAGTATTGACCTGCTCAAGGTAAGACTAACATGGAACTGGCAAAGTACTAACCTACTAGCTGGCAAAGTACTAAATAAACTAACAAAACCAGTTGGTAAATGACTTACTGCCTTTGAGAGCTGCCTTCAATTGATCAGTTTCATTTATTATCCAGACTGACATTGTACACAACTAGCACTAGGGCTAACTAAATTGGGTTGAACGTTACAAAAAATAGACTTAGATTTAATAGCTGCCTTCAATTACGTTTGATCACTCAATTGGCTTCATTTATCACTATATAGTTTATTTATATATCTGCATATGATTGCTAAAATTACTATGTGCTTGAGAATTTAATATGGTTCCTATTATGGTTTTAATTTAGTTATGCTTGCATTATGCAAATTTTTTGTAATTTATTAATAATTTCCGATGTGTGACCTCTGACAGTAAGTCTGGTAACAGTCAGAGTCCCACTGCAACCAGGTCGATGAACTCACGTTATCTGTGGATCCGATTGGCGTTGTTTGAGAAACTTCTCGCAAAGATTGTCGACTACCTTCTTATCAACGCCACGTATGATATCTGCTACCTACGTATCTGCATAGTATGTGATGTGTTAATGTGTTTAGTCCTGTAACACAGTTCTTAGATTGGATAGTTTGTAATTGTTTATCGTATAACACAGATTGAGCATTTTGAGTTAAAGAGAATACTGACACTTGTGTTAGATTAAATGTTTCAGATAGTCATTAGACCTGTGTAACTTCAGGGCCGTTTTTAAGGAGGGGTTTATGAGTTAAAACCCCTCACCCTCCCATCCCCAAATGAAATATGGTGCTTGTTGTGCTTGGTCTCACTCCTTGCTCCCCGCATGATTGAGCATGGCAAGACCGCCTCCAAAATGAAACGGTTCCTTCCGGACTGTGTAACTTGAGGCTGATTTGTTTGCTGCAATGTATCATTGTTTGTAATGCTTGTGACTTTGCAGCAAGTTCTACGACAGAGAAGGACTGATGGCTGATTCCGTTGATGGTCTCATTCTCGCCTCTCTTCTCGGTACGTAAAATTTTGCGATGTCTAGTTCTTTTTGTCTCGTTTCTTTTAGAAGTTTTCTAATTTCTCATTTCTGAAGCTTTAATTTTTATGCTCCAGTTTCCTGCTTGATGTTACTGTTGAGTGCCATACAGTAAAAGATAGCCACATTCTAAGAAAGATTTGCATTGAAGAATTTGATGGAGGCTACTCTAAGACATTTTGAGTGAAGGGCATTCGGTTGACTATTGCTGACTGCAATTGCTTCATGTTTTAACATTTTTCCTCTATGGTATTGGATGCATTTTTGAGAGGATTTTGATTACGAAATGCATGATAATTTTCTGAGGGATTTCGTAGGTCTCTGTCAAGGCCCGGTAGCTTCAGAATGTATCTCCTGCTACGATTATGTCTAGAGATTACTGCAATATATGGTGCGTTTACAACATATATACAATATACGGACGTTTAGTGGTGGGCATGTATTATGGTTAATTGTTGGTATTTGTTAATGGTAATGATAAAATAAATTAGATTATAGATGCTGCAAGAATTTTGATGGTTACGAATTTATGATCTAGTCTTTAATGGACAGTTAATATAAATGCTGAAGGATGTCAGTGTATATCCCAACTTTATAAACAGACATGACTTGATGTTTTGTTTAAGTATTGACTACATTTTCTAATTGACTGTACTATTTGAAACTAAAGTATTGCATTATTTCATAATGTATTATTATTATTGTTATAATGTATCCGAATTGATACGTTCTCTGTCTATGCTGTGTTTATAGTTGGACCGTGCAGCTTGGAGTACAGCAAGATGAAAACTCCTGATCACTATTGGACGGATCCTCCGGCAGACGAACTCGTTCAGAGACATCGCATTCACAGCAGCACAGCGAGTCATAGTATCCTGACCAATGGAAGCTCGCCAAAGAGACCAGGCCTACAGGTAAACACTGTAAAGCACTGACCAATGACAGCTCGCCAAAGAGACCAGGCCTACAGGTAAATGTTGTAAGGCACTATCCAATGGAAGCTCACCAAAGAGACCAGACCTACTGGTAAACATTGTGAGACACTGATCAATGGCATTTCTCCAAAGCCACTAGACCTACAGGTAAATTTTGTGGCACACGGACCAATGGCTGCTCTCCAAAGGCAGCTGACCTGAGTTAAATATCCTGAATGTTTCTGATGAAATTTAATCCTAGAGAAGTTGAGAAAAGTTTTAACATTGAAGAAATATTCTATGCTCCTGGTTGAATTTGCTCTATTGCATCTCCTTAAAGAAGCTTTTCATGCCATTTAATGAATGAATGTGTTCTAGAATGCTGTGCGATGATTGTTGCTAGGTTCGAAAGAATCTCAGTTCGTCGAGCGGCGATGAAGTTCACTCGCACTTCTCTGCGAGAGATTACGTCAAGTCAATCCATCAGAACACTCGCTCCGTTCTCATCTACGGCAAGAACAACGTCAAGGTGCAGCCGGTAAGTCCTCTACAGAATTACTCGACCTTTGAAATATCACGGTTTTGTATTGCTAAGTTTACAGCGTCCTATGGTGTAGTTTTTGTCTGAATGCATCTTTTGAATTTTCTCTTTAGTTTACTGAACTAGGCGCACTGAGCGCTTTAGGTTATTTATAGAATTGTCATCTAAATATAAGAACTTTAATTCCCATGAGTTTTGTGTAATAATAATAATGTATACGTTCAATTTTCTAGTGGTGTGGAATAATAATGCATATATGTTCCATATTCTAGTGTTGAATAATAATAAAGCATGCGTCCAATTTTCTAGTGTTGTGTATTACTTTACTTATTCATTATTATTATATATTAGTAATGCATGCGACCCATTTTTAAGTGTTGTATAATAATAATGCATACGTTCCATTTTCTAGTGTTGTATAATAATAATGCAAACGTTCCATATTATTCCACGCAATGTTGTGTACTTGAGCAGAACGGAGATGTGGAAGCTCTTTCTGGGTATCTTTCTCTGCATCAGGATCTTGATCGTCTGTCTATCAAGTGGACCCCGAACCAGCTGATGAACGGATGTCAACAAGCAGAGAACACGGATCTCAGGTCCTTGTTTACTCATTCACTTAATTAGGTCTCAGGTCCTTGTTGACTCATTCACTTAATTAGGTCTCAGGTCCTTGTTGAATCGTTCACTTTCCTTGCAGGTTGTAAGGTTATATTGGTGCATCAAACTGTGAATTTATGAAATTCAATGATGGACATGTATTAAATTAATAAAATAAAATATAATGAATTAAATAATTAACTTGTAATGAAATTAAATAACAAATTGAATTAACATGAATTAACATGTTATTAAATTGAATTAACATGAATTATTTTAGTTTTTTAAAGCATTGATGACATTTGCAAGACTGAATACAAATGATCAAATTCACAGCAATGAATGTTTACGTTTCTATTGCTGGCTCTTCATGTTGAATGTTTAGAAGAATTTTGTTTATTATTAGTTTTGTTTTACAATGCAGTCCTCATTTCTAATCTTGTCAAATATTTACAGGAATCTGTTTCATTTTCTGCCAGACCTTGCTTATCAGACCGAGCTCACTACTTCTCTGCATTGTTGACGTTTACGTATCTGTTTTAGTATTGTTGGTATGTGCAGATGATGGTGTTCATGTTTTCTTTGTGTCCATTCTGAGCATTGTTTTTCATAATGTATACTATATATCTGTGTATTGTGTTGTTCGAGTTACATGAAAAATCCTGTGATGTTTGTGTAAACCTCCTACGTGCATAAATGTTCTGTCATTCTTTGTGTAACACTGTGTTGTATGTGTTTTAAGTGTAGCTTTCATACATTGTTTATATTGTTTGTTTGTGTGTGATGCTTGTAATAGCATGTATTGGGACTATGCCGTGACGATCTACTTGGATGAGATAGTCTACATTCACTGTCATCAGCAACGTAAGCAGTTTGCTTGTTACTCGCGTTATGTATTTATTTTTGTTATGTTGTTGTTGTGTAACCAAATAAATGTGAAAGAATCAAGCAAGAATCAAGGCTATTGTTGCTTGATTTCGTGTGTGGTTTGTAACCGTTGTCGTTACATTGTATGAAGATGGTTTTGATTACTTATTGATGTATTTTGACACGCAATATGTTTTTTTTCTGACGAGTTTCTTAGTTATATTTAGCAGCTTTAATATAAATGGTATTGCATTGCAATGCGTATCACTTTTTGCTCGTTGTTGCAAGTTGTCACTCTCTCTATACACAATCTGTTGCATCTGTTGCTCGTTGCTGTTTCCTGTGTGCAACGCGACCTTGTAGCTAATAGCAGCGTGACATAGTTACTGTATATAGTTACATGTAGTCTTCCATGTTGTTGTATAATATCGTTGCATCTGTTGTCCAGTGCTGTTGTTCAACATTGTTGCATCTGTTGTCCAGTGTTGTTGTTGCATGTGTTGCATGTGTTGTTGAGTATTGTTGTACAACATAGTTGCCCAGTGTCTCTGTGGGTGACTGTGTAGCTACCAGTGGTGGAACGCTCGTCCTTGTCGGTCAAGACGGTGTCCAGCGCTGTCCACTACACTTCCCCAAGGGAGGTCATCTCCTGGCGTTTCTGTCCTGCCTTGAGACCGGTCTGCTTCCACACGGGCAGTTGGATCCACCTCTGTGGGCACAGAAAGGACGAGGTATGGTGTCATGTACTTACTCAGTCTCTCTGGCTTGATTTATCATAGCACAGTTATCTTTGTGTCTAGTATAAATCCTTTATTTGTAAGACGTATAATACGTCGTATATATTTAAATTGAGTGATTTGCCTGAAGAGCTATCAATAATTGTAGATTAATGGATCATGTTGGAGAATATGCTGGATCCATTGTAAAACCCGACACCTCTGATCACATTGAGCTTATATATAAGTTTGTGGTTGTTGTAGGGAAATAATAAATAATTTTATGGTTGTTGTAGGGAAAGTGTTTCCGAAGTTGAAGCGCAAGACGAGCAGTGTGACGTCGAGGCAGAGTTGTGGTAGCTCTCAAGGTCACGGCCCTTCTCTCTCGTCCTTCTCCTCCAACGTGTCGTCTCAGTCATCCATCCTGTCCAGCACGGACACCGGCCTCGGACAGACGATCATCGAGGAGGAAGAGGCGACCGATTATGTCTTCAGAATCGTTGCTGCTTTCAGATCGGATCATTTGCGTGAGTTCAACACAACAGCAATTAATCTATTGACTTAAGGCTCAAGAAATTTGTGCAAATTTGCAGAGTGTTTCTTACTTTTATTTTGAATGTTTTTTCATAATTTACATTTAATTTGACGCGGTTCACGAGAATTGAATTCGTTCACGAGATTTGAATTTGTTGCGCTTCCTACCTAGATTTTGATGGTGCATAAAAGTTGACTCGTTAGCTGGGTAGTTCCACTATGCTCAATAGTTGTGTTGGACTCTCTATGGCTCTTGTTAGCTCAGCAGATGTCATGAGCTATATACTAGTTTATTATAGTTGCTCTGATGATTATAGTTATTTATAGTTGCTCTTTATAGTTTCTCTCAATTTCTCCAGCTAGCTGAATAAGCGCATAGCTCAATGGTCCTATGCATTAAGCTGCTAGTTTTGTTTATTTAGAATTTACTTATTTAACATGAGACCTTAGTGTGTCAACCGTTTTGGCGGGAACTCTACGTATTTTGGCTGATAACAAAATATTACACTTCTGATGGTATCGTAAAACTGTTTATCAGGTTTCAGTAATTCGTGCGTTTGTTGATTAAGTCAAGACGTCGGCCTGAATGCTACAGTGTGGAGCCTTGTTGAAGTTTCAGTGAGATGTATGTCAGAAAGAAACCTCAGAATTTCAATTAGTTGCTATACCTTTGCTTATTTGATATTGCTTTGTAGTAGGAAACAAAAACTGTTTTTTTATGATCAAGTATTAATCGTAGAGTAGTTTGATGTAACTATTATCCTTATTTATAATTTATGTTTGATGTAGCTGAAGAGATGGAACACCAGCTTGACTATCGTTCGGCCACTGAGACAGTGTCGGACACGTTTGGTTGGACGGCGGCTGACGAGGACGAATGCATGATGAGTGAGTTGCGCGTTGTAGAGAGTGCGGTGCAGAGTTATGCGCGCACTCAGCAACAGTGCAACAACACGGCGTTGCATGCACGAGCGGAACATCAGTTAGTAGCAGTTCTCTTTCATACATTCTATCTAGTAGTATCTGTATCTATGATTGTAGCTTTTTGTAATCAAGAGCATCGCTACTTGTATTCTAACTAGTAGCATCTGTATCTATGGTTGTTGCTTTTTGTAATCAAGAGCATCGCTACTTGTATTCTAACTAGTAGCATCTGTAGCTATAATTGTAGCTTTTTGTAATCAAGAGGATCGCTACTTGTATTGTAACTGGTAGCATCTCCATTTATATTGACTGCAATAGCATTCCTGTAAAATATCGAAGTAACTTTTTTCTGTAAGTTGTAATAAATTTTAGTTGGTATCATGTACTATACTTGTCATATATTATACTTATTAGCGAATAGAGTTTCAGATTGATGAATTGCGTATGATCATGTAGGCCTAAACAGGGAATAAATTTGACAGATTGTTGTGAATTGTTGACAGGTCGATTAATTAGGTTTGTGTAACTTGGTTACCTTCTGTGTGATGTGTAGAACCACATGACTGTGCGTAGAATCACATGACTGTGTGTAGAATCACATGACTGTGTGTAGAATCACATGACTGTGTGTAGAATCACATGACTGTGTGTAGAATCACATGACTG
>JAQFYQ010002842.1:0-11259 GCA_034694885.1 Buchholzia appendiculata
TCCAGGACATTTCCAGGACATTCCAGGACAAATCTAAAATTCCAGGACATTCCAGGACATTCCAGGACGCGTGGGAACCCTGCAAATAGGACAATTAGAGATACAAGCAAGACGACAAGTAGGACAATCAGAGATACAAGCAAGGCGACAAGTAGGACTATTAGAGATACAAGCAAGACGACAAGTAGGATAATCAGAAATACAAGCAAGACGACAAGTAGGACAATTAGAGATAAAAGCAAGATGACAAGTAGGACAAAACTTAGAGATACAAGCAAGACGACAAGTAGGACAATTAGAGATACAAGCAAGACGACAAGTAGAACAATTAGAGATACAAGCAAGACGACAAGTAGGACAATTAGAGATACAATTACGGTAGCATGCGCATCTCACAACAAATTCTGTAAAACAGCAGAACGAAAGATAATCGTTTATTCAAACGTCTATTTAAACTTTCATTAATAGTTTGAAATTACAAACACTCACATTGTTAAGGCAAGGTTAATCACCTAAAAGAAAGAAAGATGAGCTTGACGACCAGCTACTGTACTCAACTCCTTATCAAGACTGCTCAGCATTGAAGTATACAAAATTAATTATTTTACAATTTCTATTATTTACTATTACTTATTCCGTCAGCTTTGATAACAGTCTATTAAACTAGCAAATGCTGTTAACTTCCAAACAGAAACCATGTGATTACAGACCGTGATCATTGATGCATCAATGCCTGGTATGTCAAAGAGAGCTTTGATTTGTGTGTACGTAGCAATGTGCCCAAGACCTACAAGTCAAATTCACAAATCATAAACAAGTCGAACATCACTTCAGATACATAAATAACACAAGTAATAAATAACATAAAGTTACCACTGCGGCGTAACACATAACAAAATCCCAAACTTCTTCCAAGTATGTGTTTCCAGCGAATCTAATACAGTCTTGTCATTTTTCCTTTATAGATGGGTAATAGAAATATTTACAATCTTAATATAAATGTAGTGAGCCATTCATAAATACAAACATATTTCCTTGAATAAAAAGTAAACCAAAAATTTATCACTGTTTACTGCAGTTCTTGGTTAATCATGTCATACAAATAATAGAACACGCATTTCCGATAAGGATTATAGATTAGATAATCTACAATTTTGCTGCACTACATTGTCCCCTGTAAACACCATCTGTATCTCTTCCGTCACAAGAGGCCTGTCACACTGCCTCAACTTAAATAACCCAAACATAAGGCGATTAATTACAGAGAGTGACAAACAATCGGGACAATCCAACAGAGCTAATACAAAGATTCAAAACTAACATGATGTATACTATAAGATCAAAATGACACTTAATTTTTCAAACCGGACGAAACAAACATGATTAAAGAACCTGATCTGTTTATAAAGCCGTAGCATGACAAGGAATATAGCGCTACCTGGTATAACTACAATAGGCACTTTGAATATTGCATTGTCTTTCATCGAGGCGTCCTGTAGAGGAGCCGGGGTTATCACTGCATCAATGTTCTCAGCTGTAAACATCAATAATAGTTCAGTACAAAGGCATTATAATATGAAGACAGAGAACACAACGAGATTACATGGAAACTAGGTCAGGCAATAATACAAACTTACTATTGGTCGGACCTGACCTAGTTCTCATAAATACTAGGCCAGGCAATAATACGTATTTACTATTGGCCGGCGACACCTGACCTGACCTAGATCCACACGCCAAAGTGGGATGGGCTGTTTCTTCTATTTCAGCCGATATTTTATTGCGTTCTCCGTCTTCTTATTATAAAAGTATTTGGTTCAGCATATCATATGTTTGCTACACATCCATATTACTAGAACTAACATATAAACATTATTCTGCTGCTACAAAGCTGTATTATTCAAAGTAGAAACATATCGTATCACTTCCACCCAGCCAGAAGACTGAGAGAATAGCGACTTGCACGCGGGAAGTGGTAGCATTGCAAGCTGGATTTATACATTTCAGATCTAAGGAACAAGCCCACGTACACATGTATGCCCAAAGTGACAAGTAATTATCCCTTCATTGTTTCTATTATTCCTATTACCATAATCATTATCGCTATTCGTGAAGTGACTTACGCCGGCAGAGCTCTTCGTATCCGTCGTACTTTCGACAGAACACTCGGTTTGGTGCGTTCTTCTTAACATCGATGTCCTGCTTCTTCTCTAGCGTCGGCACTAACAGACCACAGCTTGTCATTAATGAACAGCACATTAATTACTAGGAACAACAAGCAGCTAGTTACAATACATTATACGACTAATCGAGTATAATCAAACTCTCAGACTTATCAGAACTTGCAGCAAATGTCGTGAGTTCAGTAGATCACACACACTCTAAGGAATGACAGCAAAATATATGACAATACAAGTAAATAGGCTTATCAGTCGCAATACTTAGAGGCTGACCAGTGAAGTATCACAGAAGGACATATTAACATACCTACATAGAAAATGAATGTTGGACATATCATCGCATACTAAAAGTGTGAGGATGAGTGCTAAATATATATTCAATACTACAACAGCTAAAGTGGGAACAACATTAAACTTCCATTGTATACAAGTTTCTTGCACATTACACACAAAGTGTAATAAATATTTTACGCCGTGTATTATTTTAACGCATAAATGTCATACAATTTGATTTAAAGTCTATACTGGATCGCATACACGCTATCATATAGAAAAGTATGGAGTATATATGTGAATGTGGCTATCAGTAAGGATTTCATGGGAGAGAGCTCACCGTACAAATTTCCTTTCATTATTTCCTAAAAGATTCTTGCTAAGCTTGCACTGATCACAAAACATGTTGTGCACATCATGAATAGCATTGACAATGGGAAGTTTTGTAAAAATTAGTATTCGCTAGGTGGCCACGTGTTCCATCGGCCCTTTCTGGGATTTTTGTCAATTTTTTTATATATTTATAGATCCGTAGGCTATTAATCTATTTATAGATCAGTGGTAATCGATTATTTATAGATTAGTGGGCTAAGCGAAAGTAGAAAAATCCCGGTAGTACCACGACGCCGCCCTAACGAGTACTGTGGAACTACGTTTTGAAAACTTCTCATTATGACGAAGCAACCAGTGTCATTTCATTTTACTGAAGCAGATAACACAGGGTTCATTAGCCGAGTTGAAGCAGTTTAAAAGCCAAATCTAAATTTACATACACAGCAAAGTTTATTCACGCACTGCATGTATGTATGCCAAAACTACTAAAAAGCAAGCACAAACAGCATTTGTGCATCTAGTGAATAGCTATAATTTTGCACAGATCTTCAGATCTCCACTCACATTTCTTAGGCAAGCAAAACTTCTTGCGCAGTGGTATTGGCCATGTATCAGATGCACCGAACTCCATCTAAAAAACAACAAAGAGACACGCATTGGTAGCAGACCTCACTGGTACAATAAAATGGCCACTCATTAGTCCTATACAGTTACTTCCAAGAAGTAGTGTGGTTAAAAGAGTAGCTTTACTTTTTTCAGTTGTATCTGTAGCTTTGACAAATTTGAATGCATCGTTATTTCTCACAGCTAATGGTTCACCATTCAACACAATGAATAGTTGCTACAGTCACAGGTTTGATACTAATATGTTATAACTTGTAATGACAACTACTTTACACATCATCTATAATTACTTCCTTAAGTACAGAAACAGTCATTTTTTACAAAGTCCTACCTAATAGATAGGACAAGTATCACTACTAAATGTTGAAGCGTTACGATGAGGATGTGAAATTTGTCATGTAATAAATCGATGATATGCAATCATCATCATCATCATCAACTTTTTCCTGTTTCCTGTCAACGACGGTTAGATGGTCAGGTTTCCAACGATGGCTCTTTTCCATGATCCTGCATTCTGCAAAATCTAAAGTGGGATAGTAGGACGATATGCCTTAAACCAGCGAGTGATGGGAAGGATAAATGACTAAATTCGAATGATAAACCGTTACTAAAGCATCTCTTCTGGCAGAAGTAATCAACAGAGCTAGTTCGATTACAGAAAAGAGTGGATTAAAGTAAGCAAGCAGTCAGTCTCATAGGGTGAAACAATCCACTCAGATGTGCAAAGAAGATATTGGTATGATATGCAGAAAGAGAGATAAATTTGTAACTGAAAATAAAAGAATGCAGTTCTAAGATGATCGTGAAACATCTTCTTCATGATATCAAAACTGGACATGAAATGACATGGATCATAATTTGTCACATAAAAATCACGACAACTAATAAGATTTACAACAAACAACCGTTGCAATACCTCTTCTATTGCTGATACACCTTTGATATTAGGCTGTCCGGCAAGCAGCCACACATCTCGGAAACTCAGCCCAGAGATAAACGAGCTACCAAGACTTTCCAAAGCTTTCACAGCCTCAGCACTCAATCTAAAACATAATATAATCTATATAGAAAATAACATGCAGCGAATAAACAATTAAAAGTCTTGATTTCTGCACATTATACATATCAGTACACAAGTGTATATTAATCATATAAACAAATGACTTTCAATGACAAATCAGCACTCTTATTGGCAAAATTGTCCCTCCATGTACAAAACATAGCCTACAAAATCAGTAGAAGTAGGAAAACTTACTATAAGCGTCATAACTATAAAACAAAAACGAAAAACACTAACATGCAACATAACTTAAGAAGCAAACAATAAAACAATGAACAAATGATTGAAAAATAACTAATACAAGTACAAAAATAAATCAAAATATTAACCAAGTTGCAAAAAAACTTAGAACCTAAGTCAATGTCCTTCAGGAAATACACAACATTCATAAATTCATCAGATTCAAAGTTTATCAGTGACCTTCAAAGTTCATCAGTGACATTCAAAGTTCATCAGTGACATTCAAAGTTCATCAGTGACATTCAAAGCTTATCAGTGGCATTCAAAGTTTATCAGTGACATTCAAAGTTTATCAGTGACATTCAAAGTTTATCAGTGACATTCAAAGCTTATTAGTGACATTCAAAGTTTAACAGTGACATTCAAAGTTTAACAGTGACATTCAAAGTTTATCAGTGACATTCAAAGCTTATTAGTGACATTCAAAGCTTATCAGTGAGAGGTGGGATTCATCACTGACAGACAGGGTTTATTTATTATATCACGATGAAGAAACAGCTATTTTCGGAATCATCAATACTTACGAAGTCTTGGCGTCGTCGTGTGAAACAATGAGTGCGATGTGGTTCGGATCAAACTTCTTAACAAAGTCTATCATTGCAATGGACTCTGTAAATGTCAACAGTCACAGGTTCAAACAACGACCATATACATGTAGCTTCCAAACATTGACCATATATTAATTTACTCAAATTATAATTATTCGAATGGAGCGTTAATCACAAATTATTGCAACTGCTAATCTGGGCAACTCAAATCTCATTTCGTCTAAAAAAATCTATAAAAAAACATGTCAAGCTTAATACGTTTTTAAAAGTGGTATTAAAACAACAATAATACACTTGATCAAAAATTTATAATTATTACGCAAGTCGCATTAACTTCACAAAACTATAGAAAATCCAATATAAAAATTTCTATACATCAAATATTTGCTACAAAAACTTTAAATCCTAATTTAAACACACAAAGATAACAAACAGAATCTATCCTCAATCATAGAATTCTAAATATCAACGCAAAAAGGGCAAAAACATCAAATAGACACACGACAAAACAAAACTGGCAAGAACGAGCAAATTCAAACCTTTGTCCGAATCATATGTATCAAATCGATTAAAGCGGACAGGTCTAACGGAATTTGGATCGACAGTCAGGACGTTAAAACCGCGTCCAAGTGTATGAAGCTTATCCCCACTTCCAATAACTCTAAAAATCGACAACAGCCTAGTATTAACTCTGTAAAAACCAACGACAGCAAAGAATTAACACTATGCTGCAAACATTAGCAACAGCATACAGCTCAGCACAAACAATCAAAACAGGATGATGGTCAACTCAATCAATCGGAGTAGCTTGATCACAAGAATACTGAAATCAGTAACGGCCGAACACTGGATTTGACAAAGTTTGTCTTGCTTGTTTCACAACAACAATCTAAGTACAAATACAAAGTACAATACACATCTAATACATAATATAATCTATAATACATTTCTGAATTGGTAAAAAAAGGTCCATGTTTAAGTCATGTTTGTCTAAGGCATATTTTCTAAGGCACATACATCTACAGCCTGCTCATCTTAGGTATGTTCTTCTAAGAAATGTTAATTTAGGATACGTATATCTA
Source organism: Buchholzia appendiculata (assembly GCA_034694885.1). NCBI lineage: Eukaryota > Metazoa > Annelida > Clitellata > Enchytraeida > Enchytraeidae > Buchholzia > Buchholzia appendiculata. Next base: position 6,341 of record JAQFYQ010002842.1, read on the forward strand.
CGGCAAGTATGTCTCAGGCATGAGAAACCAATCTAAGTGAGGCTAACATTCCTAGCAATTTCTAGGCACTAGTGCGATGCGTGATCTAAATGATCAAAGTAAGCATGCTGAGCTACAGAATAGACCTAAATATTCACCCCGAAACAATTCAGCGATGGCCTGTGAAAATGAATTTCTTTTATCATACAAGAAAACAGTTCAAACAGACGATTACAATACAACAGCACGAAGCATGCAGCAGACAATCACTGCAACTTACTGACGTCCATTGAAGCAAATCTGAGGACCAATCACGTTCTCCTTGCCGCTACTCAGTTGAACAGGAATCGAATCGTCCGAACATTTCTCCGTCAGCTCACAGTTTTCCGTAGCCAGTCCGAACTGGACGTCTATCGGAGCCAACGTCATGTTACTGATTTCCACTGCAATCTCCTTCAACTTTCCCACTGAAAGAAAAATGTCATCGGACGAGTTCTTACAGCAGAACATTTTAGAATAGTTTCAATGTGGCGAGGTTTCTTCGAAGAAGCGAAAATTAAAACGTCAAACGACGAGATTTTAAGTGGCTAGCACGTGTCCGGCAGCCACTCAGACGACAAATTCTAGCCAGTTAAAGATCGGCTGTTCTAATATGGGGGAACAGCTACATAGTTGAGTAGAACCCATGAATACAAAAGCTGCACAATATGTACAATCAATATATCACGCTACTGAAACTTTCATATCAGATATATAGCGATTTTACAAATTCACTGGACTCGTATCAGAGAGACATGTTGTGATGAATGAAGAGTGATAAAATTAGTGAAGATATAATGAATGTGAAATGCAATGATGTGTAATTTGTGTAATGCTGTGTAATTTGTGTAATGATGTGTAATTTGTGTAATGATGTGTAATTTGTGTAATGATGTGTAATGAAATACACCTCAAACAGACTTTAAATCCATATGACGCTTTAAAGCAATGTTCATTGTGAAACAAAAAAAGATATGGACAACACTGACTAAATGATTAACAACAGATTACGAATTAAAAGTCTTACAACCATCAACAACAGATCCTCGATTTAAAACTAAAGCTCATTTCAACTGAAGGACAATATCCAATGCTGCTTAGCATATCGAATTTGAATTGAACTGAAACCATCGACAGTTAATACAATAACAACTGAATAAAACACCAATAAACTAATCATCATAAACACTTTGCGCAAATTTTCTCCATTCTCAGCAAATGGTCCGACGTAACCGCCTCAAGTTAAAAACAACTGCTTGAAAGAATCAAGCTGCCCCTTATAATAACTTCCAATGCAATTAACATATTCCAGATACAAATTGGTTACATGAGCAAATATGCTCTTAAAACATTCTGCTTTTGCAAAGAAACAAAAATATAGAACTCCGAATATGTACGTAACATCCCGAAAGGTGCAGATAAAAACAGAACATTTAGCTCTTACTTGGAATCGCTACACAGCCTTTTATCTCCGCGACATCTGCAAAGTGCTGAATCGATGACTTGGTGTTTCGCTAAAAACAAAATAACAAATAGCATCTCGTGAAATCACAAGGCCGATAACAAATGACATCACTTTGTCCTTTGTGCACTAACAGCTTTTAACAGTGATAAGCACTCAATATCTAATTAAAAAATTAGCTTACTTTCTTATCACTCAAAAACGTTCAGAGATTGAAATATATATGCTCAAAATGATGACAAATCATAATAATTTAGCATTATTCATCCCATTCCCTACACAGGAAGGACCTTTGGCCGCCACCCGTGCTCATCTGGCCTAGTCGGTCGGTGGTAAAAATCATGCATAGTAATACGTAAGACAAAATTATCATCGCCAGGACCTGTCTTCGAACAGAGCACTATCATCATCGTCATCATCATCATCATCATCATCCCTACACGGATTCAACATCAGCAAAGGGCAAGCAGTCGTACAATTCCAGCCATAACGAGTCCCCCCAGGGACATCAACATACGTCTATATCTGTGCTCAGCGGAGACATCTTGCGAAAATGAATAGTAAACTATAGACGGGTGATAACAGCGATGATCTATCACTGCACATCTAATCTATTTGGATCAATGGACCTGTCAGGGTGCTCAACACTGAATAAATTCCGAACAGGACACGGACACTGCAGACTGCAGAGCCTGCCATAAGAAATGGGGCTTGGCCTCCAGTGATCTCTGTGACTGTGGAGACATCCAGACTATGTCACACATCGTCGATTCGTGTCCTCTAACGAGGCTCGAAGGTGGTCTGCAGGCACTGCACGAGACAGACACTGAGGCTTTGGAGTGGCTGGCTCACTATAGTCGCACTTGAGCGAGTATAGTGAGTATAGTAAGATAAGAACAACAACCTGTCAGGGCTGCAGCAATGCTGAAAGTGTGAAGTTGAGGATTGATCTAAAAGAAAACTACGACAGTCATCTGTATTTTATACATTGCTATCTTAACTTGTATTTCATGCTTCTAGATCAGACAAATAAGACGTGCACTATCAAAGGAAACAGGTGTCTACTCAAATCCCTCCCACAGTGCACTGTTGACACGTGGTACGACCCACAGTGCACTGTTGACATGTGGTACGACCCACAGTGCACTGTTGACACGTGGTACCACCCACAGTGCACTGTTGACATGTGGTACGACATGAACGTTATCGAGAGAAAGAGGATGAAGATAACCTGTTCGATGGCAAATGTAGGCGGAGCAAGTCCACGCTGTCCAATCATGACGAAGCTATCCCTGAAGGCCAGCGCCACAGCAGCCTGACTGCCAAACAGTTCGAGGCACTTGCGACTCTCCTCCGACAGACTGCGGATTCAAAGCAGAACGCAATTAATTCTACGGGAAATTAGTAGCAACAAATTGAAACACTTATTAATTCTACTAGACGTTATTCCAATGTGTCGATTAGATACAGAATTAAATGCAATGATTTATGTATTAAAGTAAAATGGTCACTGTCAGCTCATCTCACCATGAGTGGCTACATCAGTATGCTGCCACACATTTCAGCACAACAATACAAGGTCAAACGCTTCCGTACAATAATACAAGGTCAAACGCTTCCGTACAATAACACAAGGTCACACGCTTCAGTACAATAACACAAGGTCAAACGCTTCAGTACAATAACACAAGGTCAAACACTTCAGCACAACAACACAAGGTCAAACGTTTCAGTACAATAACACAAGGTCACACGCTTCAGTACAATAACACAAGGTCAAACACTTCAGTACAACAACACAACGTCAAACATATTAGTACAATAACACAAGGTCAAACACTTTAGTACAATAACACAAGGTCAAACGATTTAGTACAATAACACAAGGTCAAACGCTTCAGTACAATAACACAAGGTCACACGCTTCAGTACAATAACACAAGGTCAAACACTTTAGTACAATAACACAAGGTCAAACGCTTCAGTACAATAACACAAGGTCAAACGCTTCAGTACAATAACACAAGGTCACACGCTTCAGTATAATAACACAAGGTCAAACGCTTTAGTACAATAACACAAGGTCAAACGCTTTAGTACAACAACACAAGATCACAAGCTTCAGTACAATAACACAAGGTCAAACGCTTCAGTACAACAACACAAGGTCAAACGTTTCCGTACAGCAATACAAGGTCCAACTCTTCAGTACAATAACTCTTCAGTATAATTGTTCAAAAAGAATGCCTACTCCACTATAATTTCTCTTTAAAAAATTATATATGAAATGCGAGGAAGCCGAGTAGAATTGAACGTAAATGCAGAGAGAAAGAAAGAAATTAAACTGACTGTGAACTGGCATCATCCACCGTGGCAAGCAAGATGATCGGATGATTGTCCATTCCAAGCCGGAAAAAACGCTGGAATATTTTATCTGTAAAACAAAAAGAAATTCTCAGCTTGTTGCATTATATCTAAACAGACGGTTTTGACACATTATGTTAATGATTATATATACACACATATATATGCCAAATATAAAGTGATCGACATTACACTAATCATTGTGGCATATGACTTGTTCAGCAATTTAACAGATTTAACAGACAATTAACTTTATAACAAAAAGTTCAGACTACAGAAAAATCTACAGACATTCCACGAAAATTGAATTCTCAAACAATTAAAGTATTTCTGAAACTTCACACATACACAACGATATTAACCAATTAGTGACTCGTACTTCTTAAAAAAAACAGCTTTGACATTTTCGCCATGTTTCTTCACATTACATTAATTTTGTCCACACCATTCGAATTTTTTTTACAAATATGGATTTGCAGATCAGTGAACTGCATGTCACACTAATCTTTTCTTTCTGTAATGTCAATTTAAACAACTACACTACAGCCACGACTACTTACAGATTAAATAAAATTTGTTAGGCCTCTACTAGCAAAATAATTACTCTAAATAGGCCACAGTTAAAATTAAGTAACGAGTCGAATGAATACAAAGAATTCAATGGCTACTGACCGCTTTCATACGTGTCAAATGTTCGCCGATCTATTATCTGCAGAGTATTTTCTGTCAAGTCACAACAAAGGGAATTAGAACGACATATAAAAAATCTACACAAAGATATAATTTAGTCAACATCAGAAAAAACATTGAATCAAATCATTGTCACAATTATCTATATATACAGCAGTGAGAGTTCAAAAGTAAAATATGTTCCTTCTCATTAAAACACGCTCTAGGAAACTAAGAATACTGCCACTGCACAGCCCAGTAAAGTGCATGCCGTATGTAACAACTAAGCGATAGTAGTCTGATCAGAGCTGCAGTACGAATGTAGACTGCAACCATGATACAGTAAACTTCGTTATAATGTACTTCTGTGGACCTAGAAAATAAGCACTTTATAACGAAGGTACGT
>JAQFYQ010002843.1:0-11258 GCA_034694885.1 Buchholzia appendiculata
AGAGTATTGTTGTAGCTATTAGAGTATTGTTGTAGCTATTAGAGTATTGTTGTAGCTATTAGAGTATTGTTGTAGCTATTAGAGTATTGTTGTAGCTGTTAGCCTGTTAGAGTATTGTTGTAGCTATTAGAGCATTGTTGTGGCTGTTAGAGTATTGTTGTAGCTGTTAGAGCATTGTTGTAGCTGTTAGAGCTATTAATGCATTGTTGTAGCTGTTAGAGCTATTAGAGCATTGTTGTAGCTGTTAGAGTATTGTTGTAGCTGTTAGAGCATTGTTGTAGCTGTTAGAGCTATTAGTGCATTGTTGTAGCTGTTAGAGCTATTAGAGCATTGTTGTAGCTGTTAAAGTATTGTTGTAGCTGTTAGAGCATTGTTGTAGCTGTTAGAGCTATTAGTGCATTGTTGTAGCTGTTAGTGCATTGTTGTAGCTGTTAGAGCATTGTTGTAGCTGTTAGAGTATTGTTGTAGCTGTTAGAGCATTGTTGTAGCTATTAGAGCATTGTTGTAGCTGTTAGAGCATTGTTGTAGCTGTTAGAGCATTGTTGTAGCTGTTAGAGTATTGTTGTAGCTGTTAGAGTATTGTTGTAGCTGTTAGAGCATTGTTGCAGCTGTTAGAGTATTGTTGTAGCTGTTAGAGCATTGTTGTAGCTATTAGAGCATTGTTGTAGCTGTTAGAGCTGTTAGAGTATTGTTGTAGCTGTTAGAGCCCTCGTTAAGTTGTAGCCTGTCTTATTTATATATTTAGTCTCTAATTTGTCAGTTATAAGACTTTTCTTGTTTGAAGTTTGAACTGTGGTGAAACTGTTTAATGATGTGTGTAAATTATTCATACACACTTTTGCTTGTTGTGACAGTTGCAATGGAACGAATCAACAAAAAACAGCCTGGACTCATGGCGCCTCTTGTAAGTACTTGCATACTCATGCACAGAGTAAGTACTTGCATACTGGTGCACAGAGTAAGTACATGCATACTGGTGCACAGAGTAAGTACTTGCATACTGGTGCACAGAGTAAGTACTTGCATACTGGTGCACAGAGTAAGTACACATGGTAGTGTAGAACTGTACAACAGTTGACACTATAGTAGCTATGCTTGAGATGGCCGAGTGATGGATGGAGTGACACATAATCAAAACGATAACTTAACTGCTTGAGACGACATCAATTACAATCAATAAACTGATGTTTAGTGATTAATTGATCAGTTGATTGATCAGTTGATTGACCAGTTGATTACTCAGTTGATTGATCAGTTGATTGATCAGTTGAATGATCAGTTGATTGATCAATTGATTGATCAGTTGATTGATCAGCTGATTAATCAGTTGATTGATCTGTTGATTGATCAGTTAATTGATCAGTTGATTGATCAGTTGATTGATCAGTTGATTGATGATTGATCAGTTGTTTGATCAGTTGATTGATGATTGATCAGTTGATTGATTTGATCAGTGACGTCCTATGGTGCGATAGATATACTATATATTTCTGCACGTGCTCCTTCAGATTACAAGTGATGAGATTGCTCCTGCCTGTAAGTGTAACATCATGTGAACATACAATGTGTGCTCTATTAACTCCCATGTTGCATTGTAATAGACAATCATATAGCTTGTAATTAACTCTATCAAACTCTGTAACATGTCCTTTGAGGGTGTGGAACACGTTGGTGACTGGCGACCGATTAAGTGAAACCTAGGGGTCATGAGTGGTGATGATGGCGATTACGATAATTAATTCATTATGAATTTAATTAACAGAGCACTTAATAAGCAATTTATTACAATGGTTAAGATGAATAAGCAAATTGTAAATAGTTCTGTTTACTCTCTGATGCTTCTTACAAAACTTTGATTTAATTGCATTTTTACAATCTGACTCTCTTTGCAGACTCTTCGTATTCTTTTGTGTTCTGTTGAATGATGGTTCTGTATGTCTTTTATCAACAGTTTTCAATCCAGTCTGTTATGGCTTCAGTGAGTAACAGTTTTGAGAAGGGCTGTGAGATAGAGAGAGAGTTAGCAATCACACTGATGACGTCAGGACAAGCGAGAGCGATGCAGTACGCTTTCTTTGCGCAGAGAAAAGCCACTCAGGTCTGCGCCAAGTTCGAGCTGTTACAGTAGTGTATTAACGAGAGCACTGCATAAGGCCGAAAATCAAAAGGTCGAAAATCAAAAGGCCAAACGAATAAGGCCGAACGATCAAAAGGCCGAACGATCAAATGGCCGGACAATCAAAAGGCCGAATAATCAAGAGGCCGAACGATCAAAATGCCGAACAGTCAAAAGGCCGAACGATCAAAACGCCGAACAGTCAAAAGGCCGAACAGTCAAAAGGCCGAACGATCAAAAGGCCGAACGATCAAAAGGCCGAACGATCAAAAGGCCGAACAGTCAGAAGACCGAACAGTCAAAAGGCCGAACGATCAAAAGGCCGAACGATCAAAAGGCCAAACGATCAAAAGGCCGAACAGTCAATAGGCTGAACAATCAAAAGTATGAAAATCAAAAGGCCGAATGATTAAAAGCCATGTTAGCGTCTTTTTATTGTTCAGCCTTGTGACTGTTCGGCCTTTTGACTGTTCGGCCTTTTGATCGTTCGGCCTTCTGACTGTTCGGCCTTTTGACTGTTCGACCTTTGAATCACTCGGTTTTTTGATTGTTCGGCCTTTTGATTTTTGGCCTTTTGATCGTTCGGCTTTTTGACTGTTCAGCCTGTTGACTGTTCGGCTTTTTGATCATTCGGCCTTTTGACTGTTCGGCCTTATGTCTGTTCGGTCTTTTGATCGTTCGGCCTTTTGACTGTTCGGCTTTATGCAGTAGACCCGTATTAACAGTAGATGATGCAGATAAATTTGAGTTATGTATATATTTAAACGCATGCATCGAATTGAAGTATTAATAGACTGCAGGCAATTGATTCGACTGGTTCATATGTGCTCTTCAGCAGATTTCTAGATGTGCAATTAGATTTGTGCAGCATTAGAAAGAGCAGTCGACCATAAAATGTTGACGATAGTAAATCCAGAATGACAGCACATCTGAAGTTGCCGATCAGAGTGAAATGTTTCTCATTTCTTGGCTCAGACTTGGTGATGGCTATTCCTTGCCGCCGCTCTCAAACGCATCACCGCAATTGCTTGCCACCGTGTACTAGTTCAGTTGAACACCAGTAGGTGAGCAACTTGCGCTGTCAGCTTGTTCCATTAGTCTGATGTAGTCAAGAGTTGTTAGAATCTTACTGTATTGAACTAAGGGCTAGATATTCTCCAGACATGTTTTGGGTGGATGATGATGATGACGATAGTGCTCTGTCCGCAGACAGGTCCTGGTGATGGTTATTTGTCTTACATATTACTACGCATGACTTTAACCACCGACCGACTAGGCCAGATGAGCACTGGTAGGAGCCAATGGTCCTTCGCGTACAGGTAATGAAATGTTGACAATTTGCCCAGGTTTGCTACTGAACACAATCAGTCGTTGCAGGGAGGCGAACCCTCTACCTTTTCGCTGCGAGGCGTGAGCGCTAACGACTGACCTATTCGGTTACTCCATTGGGGTGATAAGCATTTTGGTGGATAAGCATTTGAATTTATGTTATTAAGATATTAAGTATTTGAGAACCGCAATCATTGCTAGAAAAGCATCCTTTCAACTCTTATCTCTTGCGTTAAATTCTGTGTACTTTTTTTTTTATCTTTCTAGCTTTTATATTTTCATTTATTTTATTTTTGTTGATCGTTATGATTGTGCAAATAAAGGTGTGAGATTTATTTCTAGGGAAAGCTTAGGAGAAAGACTCCTGTTCAGTTTAGCATTAACTGATAAATTATAATCAGACAAGTTGAGTGCAAAGTCAAAGCTTGTGATCTGAAGTTCTGAACTGAATCAGAGATACGAATATATTCAATGTTTCTAGGAAGGATTGAAGCAGGTAATTGCTGATAGTCTGTTTGCATGACAGTGGACGTTGCCAGATGGAACAAGTTCTAGGAACACAAAAGCGCATGCAATACGATCTGTGGGAGTGCTTGGAGCTGGAACCATGGGTTCTGGGATAGCAATGGCTGTCCTCAATGCTGATCTGCCCGTCGTACTCGTTGAACAGGATAACAAGGTGAATACTTCACACATGATGATACTTATGCATTGTGTACAACAGTTTGTGTACAATAATTATAAATAAACAGTAATAAGTACCTTCTTGAACAGGATGATGAGGCAGTTGAGTATGATGACAACATTATTTGTTCAGTATGCAGTGAGGTGATAAGGTAATTAATTTTTCACAAGATTTTTGTAAGATAAAAATGGATCGCATAAGTAATTATTAGAAAGAGGAATGCCAAGGTAACTAATTCTTTATTAAATGAATATCAAGGTAACTAATTATTTGCAAAAGTAATGCCAAGGTAACTAATTCTTTAGAAAAGGAATGCCAATGTAACTAATCCTTTTTGAAAAGGGACAAGGTAGTAAGACTAGTAAGAGTCGTCTTGATAAATAATAAAACAACTTCACTAGCTGTAAGTTCTATGTAATGAATGCGAGCCTTGTACAGTACACTGTCTGTACACTCTTGTCCAGATTATGCCTGGTTGCAGATGAATGCTTATTACAGCTTGCAAGTAACTTTTCTATGTAGGCGAGTGGTCATCATCATCATCATTGTTATTTATCGTTCAGACTGGCATTGTTGGCAATTAGCACTAGGGGGCTAAATGAAAGTGTTGGACAACTAAAATATTTGCATCTCTAATTAAAAGGGATTTGTGACTGTCGAAAAGCATGCTCACTGTGATTAAACTCTGCAGAGCAAATGTGTTTTGACATTTGGATTTCTATTGAAGCAGAGTTTTACAGTCGGATGCCCTTCCTGACGCCAACACTCGGCTGGCATAGTCGAGCACATGGAGGAACATAGTTGTGGGTCTACAGTATATGTTTATTATTATTAGAGGCAAAGTATGTGGTAAAAGAATGAGGGGTACGACAAGATTGGTATGCTTGAATCACGTTCATAAGATGAACAAAACTTGCGACATTCGAGAAGATAAAAGGACTGCTGATAAAGGGAGAATCAGAGATATCCATGGTAGTCAACCTTTTATCAGAAAATGACACGTGATGATGATGACAACTCGGACAATCAGCTACAACAGGTAGCTGATAGGATTGTTGGTCTAACACTGAATGTACTCTTGCACAGTTCTCAGAATCAGGTGCTCAGTAAGAGTTTGTTCAAGGTTGTGTGTCAGTGAGTGTCATGTAGTCTGGGTGTCATGTAGTAGGTGTTGGGAGAGTTGGTGCAAGGGATCTGGGTGTCATGTAGTAGGTGTTGAGAGAGTTTGTGCAAGGGTTCTGGGTGTCATGTAGTAGGTGTTGAGAGAGTTGGTGCAAGGGATCTGGGTGTCATGTAGTAGGTGTTGTGAGAGTTGGTGCAAGGGATCTGGGTGTCATGTAGTAGGTGTTGGGAGAGTTGGTGCAAGGGTTCTGGGTGTTATGTAGTAGGTGTTGAGAGAGTTGGTGCAAGGGTTCTTGGTGTCATGTTGTACAGTTCTTAGAGAAGGGTGTTGAGCTGCTGAAGAGCCTGTACAAGGGCAGTGTGTCACTGGGGCTGATGTCAGCAGAGGACGCTGGGAGACGAATGAAGAATCTGAAAGCAACCACTTCATACAACGATCTCAAGGATGTCGATCTGGTCGGTCCTCCTTATCTATTCAGTACTTCAACAGTGTTGATTAATGTAAAAGTTATGAGATCCGGAAAGTGCTTGAAACTGACTTCCTACGGTTCTTACTTTATTTGATATGTGGCAAGCTGTTTGAAACTTGTTGAGATCAGGTACTCGTACAGAGTTTCTTTTTGTTTCACCAAGATTTCCTGGTTAGGGCATTCCAAATGTTCAATGATTTATTTACTTTCGTAAGTAGCTCTGTTTGTATATTCTTCGTAGTTCATTTTTCTTGTCTAAAATGACGCTGATGATGAATGATGAAAATGGTGATGAGTATTTTGATTAAAGTGTATTTGTAAGGCTTTTTTGTTAGTGCTTGAAGTAGCTGAAAGTTATTTTATGCTAAGCCTTTCAAACGGAGTCTTTATTTGCTGCACGTGACAGGTTGTTGAAGCAGTGTATGAGAACATGGCGTTGAAGCGCAAGATATTTGCTCAGCTTGATGATGTGTGCAAACCAGACGCCATCTTGTGCTCCAATACTTCAGCTCTCTCCATTGACGAGGTTAGAGACATTCTCCAATGTGACATCTTATACATTGTTATTCTAAAATTGACTACAATAATTGCCCTAAAGGGCGTGAGAGCCACGATAGGCACAGCAAAGAGAGTGTTGACTAGTTTCAGCGACTTTTGAAAAGTAAACAAATCAGTTAAAGAGTACACTAAGAGTCTTATAAACTTGTGCAATGAATGTAGTATTGTGTTCGTGTGAATCATCAACTTCATCAGCAGCAATATTAAGCGTCAGCTTTTTCTTATCATAAAGGATTAGACGTCATCAATGGAAATTTCTCTCTCTAAGATCACAATCATCCTTCACACTTGGTCCCAATTTGTCCATGTCTAATCGTACTGGATTAAAATCTTTTTACTCCTGCCTTTACCTTTCTATCTTTCCTCAACAAGAAAGAACATGCCTTTATTCTTAACCCTGCACCTGTCGACACGCTTGGCTTTTTACTCTTCAGCAGTTCTCTCAAAATTTGCAGTTTGTTAACCAGTGATTTAATACTTCCCCATTTATTACTGTCACATCCTTTGCCATAGAACGTTCCAACTTTTTCACCAGTACAACGATGAATTATTATCAACAACGGTCTTATTTCGACCGAACAGATTCTTACATCACTTTCTTCAATTTATCCGGGGTCAAAAATGGGCTCATTACGGACAGTTTCATTGAAAAAGAACAATCTGGGAGTGACTTTCATAGTTGCATATTTGCAAAAGCTTTACAATTGGATGACCTTCCTGGCACCAATAAAAGTATGAATTTGAAATATGAGCAAATATGACATAAGAAATGCAAAATAAAATATGAAATATGAACACTAAAGAAAGCTGATAGGTATTAGCTGTGATTAATTACAATGTGCTGCACTGAGAACCCTTAGAATATGTTCAACCAGCATTAACGGTAGGATGTTGCTTTGGGATGCAAGAACAATTTTGTTTAGCTCTTAATGAGAGGGAAGGAAGGGAGAGATGGCGAAGAGACATGGCGATGTGATGTTTGCTGCACAAACTATGATTCACAAGGAGGCTTTTATATTTCAGAAGAGACAGTTGATGCAGTTAATATGAACATATGTGAACGGTGTACACGAATGGAAGTATTGTGTTGTAACTAGTTGTACTTGGAGGGCTTTAAATCTGTCAATGCTGTTTGTCCTGGCAGATTGCGTCAGCCACTCGAAGGCCAGGTAGTGTGATTGGAACTCATTTCTTCGTTCCTGCTTACTACATGAAACTGTTGGAGAACATTCGTGGAAAACTGACGTCACCAGTTGCTATGGCAACTGCAACTTCATTTGGACTGAAGCTGGGAAAGGTACTGATTCAGTAATGGGCTTGATGTTCTCATGGTCTTAGCTCGTTAGTTGTGAGACAAAACTGAGCATCGATGCTCTTGTTGCTGCTGATGGTGTTGGTTGTTTGTAGGTTATAATTTAGCAACTAAATATTTAGTAATTATGTGGTCTTGGACATTGAACTATTGTGTGAAACGATCGTACAAGCTCTTTTCATTAAATTTGTTGAATACTTTCTTAGCATCTGCTCAAAGATATGATGAAGATGAATGACTTCAGCACTGATAAGCTCACATGGTGGTTGATATATTGACCGGATTTAGACTGATCAAGCGAGCTCGCACTGTAGCAATTTCACATGTGCAGTGTTTCACATGTGCAGTGTTTCACATGTGCAGTGTTTCACATGTGCAGTGTTTCACATGTGCAGTGTTTCACATGTCAGTGTTTCACATGTGAAGTGTTTCACATGTTCAGTGTTTCTCACGCTAGTGTTTCACATGTGCCCGAGCAAGAGTTAAACAAATCATGCAAATTTTTTCCCTAGTTATTTCATCAGCTCAGTGAAAGTCTGGTAATCCATTAAATTTTCGTTAAGTTCCATTAATATTGGATAATGAATAATAATTTTTTCTCATGAGAATGCGATGTTGGTTTGCCTATGTCTGTACTTGACTGAGCTGATGCTGACTGAAAGCTGGTGTGTGCTTGACTGAGCTGAAGCTGACTGAAAGCTGGTGTGTGTTGGCAGGTTCCTGTACTCGTTGGTAACTGCTATGGATTCGTCGGTAATCGAATCATGTCTACTGGATCAACTGAGGCAAGTTCACACTGACCTTATTGACCTTATTCTTTGACCTCATTCTTTGATGTCATTCTTTGACCTCATTCTATTACCTCATTCTTTGACCTTCTTTGTTGTCGTTGTTGTGAGTCAACAGCATCAGCAATGATTTCAGTATTTAAATTGTCACTGGCTGCAAGGTGATCAACGATCATGGTAATTATAATTATTACATACTGTATAAAATCTATGAAACATTCAGAATCTGGCAATATAGAACCAGGTGATTGTGCACTAGTCTCTGGCCAATGCACTCCTTGGTCTAACAGCCACTCCAGTAATGGATAACATTCCAGACAAGTTGTTCAAGTAATTTTTTGTCAGATGGCATTCAAACAACGCATCAACAATATGGAAACAGTCATATCTGTCTGTAATGCTTTCTCAGCTACTTGTTCTTGTTCTTTCTTTGTTCTGCATGTTACTTTCTCAGTCCTGACAACCAATGTTTCTACTTGCTTGACGTCATTGGTCACTGCTAAGTCTCTGTCTCACAGAACATGGGCTGAACAAGTCCTGTCTTCAAAGATGGGCCTGCCTAGCAGTGACTTGTGTGAGTGCTGTGAATCACAAACCATACCTACTAATCATTTTAATCTTAGTTTGACAGGAGTTGATCAAATTCATTGCATCACCCGTTGCTAATCATTTAGTGCTTTGGTTATGACAGTGATGGCAATAATAATTATCATTATCAACATTTAGCGTCGGTGTTTCTTTTTCGGGAAGGATTGGACAAGTCAAACATTTCCACAGGAATTCTTCGTTTCCACGTGCATCACTCACTTATCACGATCACGTGCATCTTCAGCACTTAGTCCCTTTATCTGGTAGTAGTAATACTTAATGAAATAGTAAATCTATTAGAGTTCTATTTGACGCCTGTGTGCATGCATGTGATGTGTTCTACAGGCCAGGTTTCTCCTGGAGGAAGGTTGCTATCCTCAAGAGGTCGACCAGGTGGCGGAAGATTTTGGATTACCAATTGGACCGTTCAAGGTTTCCGATCTCTCAGGTCTTTGCAGACGTCCAGTACTTACCTGAGATAAACCGTTTGTTTATTTAGATAATGAGATCAGTGGATAATTCTTTAATTAATACAGATCTAAATAAAGCATTCGAACTACAGTATATAATTAGCTGAGAGTGTTGAGGTTTTGTTTGGTAGGAGCTCTACCAAGGATTTCTACCATGTTACTACCAAGGTTGTGGGCAAGTTATGCGAGTGTGTGACAGAGTGTGTGTAGGTGGGAATAGGCTGAAGAACATGTGAGGGATTTGTGAGGGCAGGGCTTCAGCTCTGCTTAATAATTTACTATCTGCATGATCTCAGAGATTGTTGCGCCTTGACTAGAGTAAAGGCGCCACTTACTCGTTCGTCTGAGAATTGCGTCAGCCGGTCAAGGTCAGACAAGGATAGAAAGCCGCGCCATGCTGGGAAGCAGTAAGACAATTTAGCTCTAGCCTTAGTTGCTCACCACACAGAGGATATTTCTTAAGTAACAAAATTATCATTTTATTTATAACAATCATTTTTTCATCTTTGGGTCATTCAAATATGACGTCACACATTTTTTCAGCATTTTTGACCCCCCCCCCCCACCTCCCCCCTGTCACACTCTGTTAAACCTCGCGACACCCACTAAATAATGACGTCACAAATCTCAACCCTCCCCCCCCCCCTCTGAATGAATAAAATTGACGAGCGGGGAGGGGCGATCAATAAAAAGCACAAAATTCCAAAAAAGGTCCAAAATTTGTGAAAAAAATTGGCTACGAAGAATTTTGTTTTTTTGCGTGACGTCACGTCGGACTAACCCCCCTCTCCCCCTTGTCACAAATTGTCACATTTCAACGACTCCCCTCCGCCTCCTGCGTGATGTCATTTGAATGACCCCTTAACAGCATTTTCATTTAATTCTAACTTGCCAGATGACGCCACTGTTTAAAAGCATTTTCATTTAATTCTAACTCGTGAGATGGCACTCAGGTTTTACAGCATTTCCATTTAATTCTAACTCGCCAGATGACACCACTATTTAGCAATATTTTCATTTAATTCTAACTCGCCAGGTGACACCACTATTTAGCAACATTTTCCTTTAATTCTAACTCGCCAGGTGACGCCACTATTTAGCAATATTTTCATTTAATTTTAACTCGCCAGATGACACCACTGTTTAACAATATGTTTCATTTTACTTTTACTCGCCAGATGACACCACTGCTTAACATAATTTATTTTTAATTCTAACTCGCCGGATGACACCACTGTTTAGCAAAATTTTCATTTAATTCTAATTCGCCACATGACACCGCTGTTTAGCAACATTTTTATTTAATTCTAACTCGCCAGATGAAACCACTGTTTAACAATATGTTTCATTTAACTTTTACTCGCCAGGACACCACTGCTTAACATAGTTTACATTTAATTCTAACTCGCCAGATGACATCACTGCTTAATAACATCTTCATTTAATTCTAACTCTAGAATTAATCAATTTTAATTTAGCATTTTAATTTACCGGCTGCTGTTTTTTTTAAACAACTATAAATGACTGTTAAATTGTTTTCAAGCACACACAGAGATAATGGCATTTGCTGGGAGTTGAGCTAGTGATAGGGCATACACAGAGGCGGCGCCACCACCTAGAAAGTGGTACGGTCAAGTCAAGAAAAAGCAAGAAAAGTAGTACGGCCACACATAAGCCTGGCCGTACCACGCCCAAAACTGGTACGACCAGTTATTTGATTTAAGACATTAATTGAATGGTTTGATTTCCTGTAACAGTTTATAATCACATGCATGATATACCTAAGTTAGATGCTGATCTACATGTTAGATGTATCTAAT
>JAQFYQ010002844.1:0-11258 GCA_034694885.1 Buchholzia appendiculata
GATTAAAGTTAGTTGAGTGAAATGTTTCCCTAGACTTGGGAGAAAATTGTTGACATGGTGAATGAATCTTCAAGGCATCCACATGAAATGTTGAATTTGTTCTGAAGTAATGTTCTACAACCGGATGCCCTTCCTGACGCCAATAGCCTCGCTGCTTGCCTTTTAAAAATAAGGAGAAGCATAGTGGCCCTTGGTGAGTGTATTGTACAGACCAACAGCCCTGGGACAATATTTTTATCAGACTGACCTGTGTATGCATTGAATGTACAGATTGCATACATAGACTTAACAATGCAAAGTGTACACATTAGTACTACTACTACTACTACTACTACTAATAATAATAATTATTTCCTTTAATTCAAGCTTGGCATATACACACAAGTTACAAACGTGCAAATTCATACAAGCTTATACTAAATACGTCCTACCGGCTAGGACACGCAGGTCAGCTTCACAGTAGGTTCGTTAACGGCCCAAGTGCTGGACTCCTGGTGCGGCTATGCCAGGAGTAGGGGAGGGAGATATATTTTTCATCGGACCCGAGCCAAACACTCACAACAGCAAAGCGCACTGAAGGCAGCTAACAGCGAAGTATTATATAAATTGACTGCCCTGAGTGAGGTTTGAACCTGGGTCGAGAAGTTGGGTGCTCTTCTAAGTCCAGTGCTCTACCATATAGCTATCTCCCTCCTCAAATCCCTCCCTCCTCCTCTCCCTACATGCACTGCCTTGTATAGAGAGTGTACACATTACATACACTGCCTTGTATACAGAGTGTACACATTACATACACTCATTTGTATACAGAGTGTACACATTACATACACTCATTTGTATACAGAGTGTACACATTACATACACTGCCTTGTATAGAGAGTGTACACATTACATACACTGCCTTGTATAGAGAGTGTACACATTACATACACTGCCTTGTATACAGAGTGTACACATTACATACACTGCCTTGTATACAGAGTGTACACATTACATACACTGCCTTGTATACAGAGTGTATGCAAGTAGGATGTATACAGAGTGTATGCAAGTATGATGTATGCAGAGTGCACAAAGGTCATGCTCTTGTTCTGTGTTCAGGACTACAACTTGACGATAGAAGGACAGAGATTTAGAGACGAGAATTCTAACACAATACTTGATCATGAGTAAGTATCTCAACATGAGTAAATGTTGGATATTAGTCTTTCTTTTGCATGCTCGATTCTTCTCGCGCATTTCATGTTTGTACCATATTTAGTACTTATTCTTGTTTTTTTAACTAGATTTGTGCTGTTACGTCAGGAGAAGAATAGGTTGAGTGTTCTGCTGATTATTGCTATGCTGTATTTTGTGTGACGTTTCACTGGATAGGAAACAGATGTTTAAATAGTTCTTGCTTTATTGACTAGCTGACTAGTTGTGTGATTATATTTTCTCGGTCCCGCGGCTGTGCAATAAAGCTTTGAATACATCTTTTCTAGTATTTCTGATTGGGTTTGAAAGTAGCTCAAAGTGGAAGTAATAATAATATATGTTTCCATCTGTTTGCTGTGGTATTAAAGATTTAACAATGAGTTTTTCTGTTTGTGCTGTTTAGCTATGTGTTCTGGTTTGGCGACTTGAATTTTCGTCTAAACGACATTCCAAATGCAGAGGTGAGAGGAAAAATAGCACGGGGAGAGCTACCTTCTTTATTCGAACACGACCAGGTGAGCGCTGCTGAACATTGCTTCTCGTTGAAACTGTGGTCTAGTTTAAACGTTAACTTTCTTAAGATATGCTGTTAGTATGTAATGTGAAAACATTTAACTGAGACGTTACGTTGCACATGTTTTAGCATTATTGTGCGTACCCAGTGTTTGATAATTGTATTGTGCATGGCTCGTGCTTGCTTCATCGTCATCATCATCATGGTCATCATCATCATTTAGTGTCCGGACTGTTATTGTCCATAGTAAGCACTTAGGCTAATTTCAGTGGATTGAACATACCGATATCTGCTGTCACGTTTCTCAGAGCTGTAATTAAAATGGAATTGTTTAAGTGCACACTAACAGTGATTAAGTTTTGCTGGAGTTGTGCGTGTGACATTTTGAATGTGTATTGAAGCAAGGTTTTACAGTCGGATGCCCTTCCTGACACGAACAGTCGAGCTGCTCGCCTTGTTCAGCGCATGGGGTAACATTGTGGGGCTGTTGTAAGGCCTGACACCACTGGACTTAGTTATCTACAAACGGCCAGATGTAGAGAAGGACATTGTAGAATGCACTTTGAATAAATATAATTCTAGTAATTTGAACAGATACTCATTTGAGACAGTTACCTCAAAGAACATACAGATAACTCAGTTTTGCATCATATGGTGATAGCTCCGTTTAAATAAAAAAATTTTAAATCCAATCCGTGTTGGCAAGGAAAGACTGAAGTTAAATGATGATTTCCAACATTTTTACTAGGCCTATACGTAGACCAATGGTAAATGATGATTTCCAACATTTGTGTGTGTACAGTTGACGTTTGCGCGACAAAAGCAGCTAATTTTTCTGGATTTTGACGAAGAGCCAGTTTTATTTCCACCAACGTTCAAATTTGATCCCGGCACGGACAACTATGACTCCAGGTAGGTAGCCTGACTGCTCTAGTTCCAGCCTAGGCTGTTCTATTTGTGATAGTTTTGATTGGTCGGATGATGACTTGACTTACATGTAGCTATTCTTATTTGCTGGATTCGTGACCTGGTCTACGTATGGTAATTGTATGATAATTTATAATGGCAATACCAAAAATACCATTAATTAAGAATACCATTATAAATTTACCATTATGAAAATACCATTATAAATTTAAAAAATGAAAATTAGAAAAAAAGCCATTATAAATTTAAATGGTGATTTATGTGTATAATGGTAATTCTTATGGTAACTCGAGTTAATTGATTGAACGACCGGTAGATGATGTCTATGGTCTGTGGATCAATCCCGTTAGGATTGCAGCCTTACTAGAAGCATAGGTAAAGGCTATTGGGGGGTGGGGGTGGGGACGGAGCCTGATCTTGTGAAGGCTGATCCGAGTTGCCAACAACGAGCACAATCTTTCGGATATAGGTAGTGAATGTCCG
Source organism: Buchholzia appendiculata (assembly GCA_034694885.1). Taxonomy (NCBI): domain Eukaryota; kingdom Metazoa; phylum Annelida; class Clitellata; order Enchytraeida; family Enchytraeidae; genus Buchholzia; species Buchholzia appendiculata. Next base: position 3,122 of record JAQFYQ010002844.1, read on the forward strand.
TCCATTCTTCCATGTACCGCAATCATGTTGCAGCAATATCGTAAAGCCTTTTCCTCTTTAATTATCATCCAGCTATCTGTCTCGTCATGAGTATTATCAGGCTTGAAGCTTCAAAGCTGTGGTGTGGTTTAGTTAGCAAACCTTTCAGGTAGCAATTAGCAAGCAATGATATAATTGTTGAACAGATAAGACATAGTTGGAGCTAATGAACCATATGTTATGCTCAAGATCTGTGGATGTTTAATTCAAGAAATATTTCCATTAGTTGATAGTTGATATCCTGTAGTTGTTTTTGTCTATGAAACTCTATTTCATAAATGAAATTATGATTTCTCCAACAATCTGCAAAAGAGTTCATCGTTTTCTGCATTAATTTTTCGTTCAGTACAAAGAATCGGATACCGAGCTGGTGTGATCGTATTCTCTACCGCGTGCACGAGGATTCGTACGAAGGTGCCGAGCTGTCTGTGCGACCTCTGCGATACACGAGCCTGGCGTCGTACAAGGACAGTGATCACAAACCTGTCATCGGAGAGTTCATCATTCAGGTTAGTCGTCTCGATCTCTCTATTAGTTTTTGCTAATTAATTTTTGCTCGATATAGCACCATGGATCATTTAGTATTAGCTATATATTTTTGTTCTGAGCATTTTAATGCTGATTATGCTCACGATGAATGTTAGATTTAATTTAGTCATTACGCTAATGTGGCGTTGTAGTATTTGATCTGTGGTGCAAAATATTTGGTTCGTTTCATTTCTGATTTATCCAGGGAAATTTTTAATGATTCCTAGTTCTTTGTTAACAATAGAAAATGGATTTTAAAATGTCGATGATGTTGGTGCCTTTGTTCCCCAGATGTGAACAATAAGCTATTGATGATTGATGATTGCAAGAATAGTTATTCTCATGTTGTTGTTACTATCTGATGCTCAAATGCAACTGTGTTGGGTCAGCCAATCCTAAGCTTCATATTAAATTTATTCACATGAAAAATGTTGTCGTATTAAATAGACAAATGAAAAGGAAAGCGGAGGACCGTGAGTTGTGGAGGAAATGGATACCAGGGACCTGCCTTCCGGCAGAGCACTAATGATGATGATGATTAAATATGGTCTCACATGTAATATTTGGTTCGTGTGACAACCAAAAATGCAGAAATTTTTGCCAGATGTTTATTGATAGAATAATTTTTGCGACTGTTTGCTGCTGATAGGTTTTGAAGAACGCTCCGGAACCGCCGGTGATGTTTGAACCACAGAGCAGTTGGTATCAGAACAAGGACAGTCTGGTCACGTACATCGTCTCCTCTAACTATCAAGTTCAGTCCAAGGACTGGATCGGGCTTTACAAGGTTAACAGTTCTTCCAGGCTCTTCTGTCCTAATAACATTTCTGTGTCTGGGAAATGCTCTATTAGTTTTACTAGTCATTTCTTTTACCATAGATCTGTATTTATGGTTTGTTTTGTCTAGCAGGTAATGAGAATCAAAATTGACCAGTGAATTTTGACAAATCTTTAAAGCTGAAGCTAAGCTGAATGTCTTTGAACTTATAACATTTGCACATTGAACTTATCACATTGATTATTCCTAAAGACGGACATATTCTGTCAATTATGAATGAATGTCAGTCATGCAGATCAGTCATGGAGGTCAGTCATATAGGTCAGTCATAGAGGTCAGTCATGGAGGTCAGTCATATAGGTCAGTCATGGAGGTCAGTCATGGAGGTCAGTCTTAGAGGTCAGTCATAGAGGTCAGTCATAGAGGTCAGTCATGAAGGTCATCCATGGGGGTCAGTCATATAGATCAGTCATAGAGGTCAGTCATATAGGTCAGTCATAGAGGTCAGTCATATAGGTCAGTCATAGAGGTCAGTCATAGAGGTCAGTCATGAAGGTCATCCATGGGGGTCAGCCATGAAGGTCAGTCATGAAGGTTAGTCGTGAAGGTCAGTCCATTCAGAAAGTGGAACCTGGTCTAACTCTGTTGCTCGTTGTATATATATGTTCCTGAATTCAGGAGGAAGGAAGCAGGAAGGTGGAAGGAAGGTGGCTGCTGAATTCTACAAAAAAAACTGACTGTTTTAGTGAACGCATGAACAGTTGAATGATCGAATGAACAATTAAATGGCAAAATCGATTATGTGGTTGAATTGTGCATCGTATCATGAATGTAGTGAATGGTTTGTTTTATGTCGTGTGTAGAAAGGCTACAAGCATTGGAACGACTATGTGACGTACGTCTGGGCAAGCACAGTGGGCGAGGACTTGCGCGACGGTTCGTTCATGTACACCGTCAAGTTTGAAGCAACGTATCTGCAGAAGTTCCCTTCCGACGCCTACTTCTTGTGCTACTACAGCGCTGTGAACGACGCCGTCATCGGCTACTCTGATACTGTCAGGGTACGTATAGAGTAATTTGAGTTTGAGTTTGAATAATTACCTCAAGTTGTTTTTAATGCAATTTGTCTTCAGCAGACAGTAATTTGAGTAATTCGAATACGGCTATTTTCCCAGAGCTGCTTGGTTTGTTTCCAGACTCCGAATGGAATAAGTGATTGAGACAGGTTTGTAGAGCATATGACCAGAGAGTCTGCGTATGTTATTCAATATTTGTGTCAAATGTGCAATATCAGTAGCCTACTCAATATATCGAGTGAACAATTATAGATTCATAAGCTTAGGCTTAATATTTGGCCGTGATCATGCTAAACCAAGATTTACCATTTTTTGAAGAAATGATGAAGAAGTGTTCCCCTCTGCTTTCGAAGGGAGCAATTTCTTAAGGTCCAACAATCTATGAAGTGGACAGTGTCAGTCTGAATGATATGTGATAATAATTATGATGAACTTACGAATCACTATGTTTTTGATAGTGTTTTATTTGAAACAAATTATCTATGCTCAATATTTCCTATATATAATAAAATACTATAATTTAAATTAATTTTTATGTGACTCGTTTTCTGAATTATTTTCATCATCACGTTTCTACTTCCTTTATAAGTTTGACTATTGTTGATTTCTATCCCTTTCTGTCTTCCGCTATATTCTCTATCTCCTCATTTGAGTACTATAGAGAACAGAGAAAATTGCAGATTATTGTTATTATTCTTACAGAATATTATATTATTATTATTCTCTATGCTGTTTGTACTTCAGCTGATTACGGTCGAGGAGTCGTCTGAGAGCAGTGACAGCGAAGTGTCAAGGTCGGATGATTTACCGGGCGCCACAGACTCGCCCAGACACGTTCAAGTCAGAGAGGGAAGAGACACGCCTGATCACCTGAGGGGGGACTCAGCCGCCGCCCTCACCATACGTCTCAAGGGGGAACCGAAGGTCGACGCGTGTGCGCAGTTGAGGGGGGAAAGTGCGGCACTACTTACGAAGGTGTGGGGGGCTGCGGATGACCCCTTGTCTGAACACTCCAAAGAACTCTAGCAGTATTGTCGGTAGTGAATTCTGGCGTTGATCTATTTATACTGTTGATTCGCTTTCTTATGGAGGACTAGTTTCAAATCGTTTTTGGTCAATCGATGAGTTGAAGATTTTATCTGATTTTATTGTTGTAATTAACAGATTAACGTTGCACCTCGTAGCTGAAGTCCTGATACGGTCTGCATTTGTACAGCATTTAGTGTTAGTTCTAATTGAACTTTGTTTAGGTATTTTATCTTGACGAAACTATTGAAGATTTAGGTAATTTATATTTATTGTTTTTGAGAACATTGTGTTTGAAACAAATGTATTTTGGAATTATCACTTTACACGGTTTACACTATGTCACATGTCGTCGATTCATGCCCGTTAACGAGGCTCGCCGGTGGTCTGCAGAAACTGCACGAGGCAGACACTAAAGCTTTGACGTGACTGGCTCACTACACTCGCACTCGAGCATACGATAAAAATGTAATTTATTATCATCTCATCATCATCATCATCATCATCATCATCATCATCAATGTCTAGGTTCCTTTAGTGAGTCAGACACAGTCAAATAATGCTTATTGGCATCGAGTTGTGGGAGAACATACTCAAGTTGATGAAGGACTGCATAAATATGCACTGTACTTTGGTTTTCATTTTAATGGAACTAAGATAAATGCCAATCTGATGCATTTGTTGAGTTAATTATATGTAATAAGCTGTATTATGTAGCCAGCAGGTTGTTATGTAGCTATATCTTTACAATCTGTTTGCACTGAGTAATAATCACACAACATTTGTGCAAGAATAAGTGCTAAATTATATCCAACATTAGTGCTAACATTAATTGCTGAATAGATCTATATCCAACTTTATTGCAAAGATGTAAGTGCTAAATAGGACTATATCCAACTTGAGTGCTAACATATAAGTGCTAAATAGGACTATATCCAACATTAGTGCTACATATACGTGCTAAATAGGACTATATCCAACATTAGTGCTAACATATAAGTGCTAAATAGGACTATATCCAACATTGGTGCTAACATTAAGTGATGAATAGATTTGTATCCAACTTTAGTGCAAAGATGTAAGTGCTAAATAAATAGGTCTATATCCAGCATTAGTGCTAAGAGATAAGTGCTAAATAGATATATATCCTAGGAAGTATTGAGTAAAAAGATGGACCAAATGATCAATGTAACACAACCAGTTTGTATGGGAACAGTTTTATTTGAAAAGTTTTTAGTTTTATATTGTAATTGTTATGTGTGGAGTAGTTATTGTTGGAATAATTTCCTCCCTGTAAATTAATCCTGTAAATGTAGAGTACAATTTATAATTATATTACATAATAATATAATTTCAATATGCATTTTCATGTGAAGTGCAAACGTGATCTCGGAATCAAATTATTTGAGATTTTGTGAATTATGATCTATGATATAAACATAACATGGACAATGTTTATAATTTTTTAACAATTTTCTTCCCAAGTATTTTTCTGTGTAGGGGAGAAGAGAAGTCTGTGGCATTCCAAATTGTAATGTATTGTAATAATGTATGTTAGTTATGATTCAGTGTTATAGGCCCATAGCCAGGATTTCATTTTCGGAGGGGATGGTGAACTTTTTGATTGCAAAAAATTTCTGCAGCCTTTCCTATAATTTTATGTATAACCTGTTTTGTCAAAGTTGTCATTTTTGGGGAGGAGAGTTATTGTGTTAAAAAGGTCCACGAGCAGGGAGCGGCGTGGCTTTGATGAAAACATGCACCAATTTAGAAAAAAATTCATTCGGAGGGGTTCAAACCCGTAATTCCCCTTCTTTATATATATGGCCCAGCTGGAAAGTCGGAGCTGTTTTTTTTTAAAATTGACTGTCATATACTTTGAGTTTGAGCTGTTTTAATTGTCCGAACCTTCTCAGTACTCGCCAGCTGAGAATTCCAAGAGTTTCTCAGAATCTGTTGCTGTTGAGCACATATACTGACGTATTGTACAGATTATAATTATTATATTGATCATTTATGAGTTTGTACATAATATGTTTTTGTTAGAAATGATTGTTTAATTATGATTTGTTAATAATTATTAATTATCACGGTTAAATAAGTTTATCCATGAATTGTCGGAGGGATCTCAGGCCGTGGAGGAATAAGTAGAGTTCTTTGGTAAACGAACATGTGATCTACGTAGCAAGTTTTTGTTGAAATTAATAATTGAATTAATATTATGAATATTAATATATTTATATTAATATATATAATAATATATATTAATATTATGAATATATAATTGATAATATAAATAAAGTTCCTTGCCTGTACGGGAAGGAACTTTGGCCGCCCACCCGTGCTCATCTGGCCTAGTGGATCGGTGGTTAAATAACCGTCGCCAGGACCGGTCTTCGGACAGAGCACTATCATCATCATCATCATCATCATCATCATCATCAATATAAATAAATAATTATTATAATATTACTGAATGATTATAATCGAATTGATGTTAATTAGCTGGAACAACGTGAATGTTTTTGTGTAACTGGAGCAGTTGAATTTCAATCTCTTGGTATTAAATTTCATAATTCTGCTCAATGCATTTTGTCTTCCATTCACGTACAGTTATCCACAGCAGCTTGGGTTAAACTTTGTCGGAGTTTCTTTAACCATGTTATGAAAAGGATCTGTCTGTCATATTCACTGTATAGTGTACTTTACAATGCTTCATTTTGGATGTAGTGACGTACGGATTTGCTGCCGAAAGTAGTTCTTGACTCAGCAGCGTATTTTGCATATTTTGTTAGGGTATATGAAAGAAATTTGTGAGCATATTTGCATTACCTGGCAGCACCGGACTATTGTTGATATCATTGGGATTAGTGTCGCACAGCTGAACAAATTGTGTACATTTTGCATTCTTTACCCACTTTGCGATAATGCATCTGTTTCTGTGATGCCGATGTAATACATAATATATAATAGATGGGAAGGACCTTTGGCCGCCCACCCGTGCTCATCTGGCCTAGTGGATCGGTGGTAAAAGTCATGCGTAGTAATACGTAAGACAACTGACCATCGCCAGGACCTGTCTTCGGACAGAGCACTATCATCATCATCATCAGATGATGATGATGATAATGTTATGATATCAGTACTACAGCTTGCAGACAGTCTCTCCAAGCATGTACAATTGTACATACTCTGTATTATTAAACATATATGTGTATTGTTCAACAATAAAACATTTGGAAGTGACTCCCAATCAAGATGATTATAATAACATCATCATCTTCATTATGATCATCAGCGATGTCTAATGTATCAATGTTATATCTACTGTTCTCAGATTATTGTATGCGTTCCTTTATAATTAACCAATCAGATGAATCTTTGCCTGCTAGTGATCATCGTCGTCGTCGTCAGTGCCAACTCGTTTTCGTCCTTAGTTCCAACATCTCCTGATCTCATTGCTTATTATTCTGTCTGTCACAGATCGATATGACATCACAACGAGAGACTCGCTTTCTCGTGTGTGTGTCATGCAAACTACGCCAGTAAGTCTTGAACTGACAACCTACGGTCTTACCGTCTTACGTCAATCACCCACTCTACCACCTCGTCTATCTCTTCTCATTAATCTCAACCTTGTCTCTCGTGCCATTTATTACAGCCCGCACAGACCGCATCAGCACTGACCAATCATTCAAGAGAGTGGTAGTGCACTGTGTGTGCGTGCATTGCTGTGCTGTGACTGGTCGAATGATTGGTCACGTGATACATGTCAAAATGCTGTCAACAGCTCGTCAAAGCACGTGCATGGACTGATGCACGTGCGTGGTTTGATGCGCGTGCATTCATGCGGTATGTCATGTAGGAGCGCGTGAGAGTGCCAGGCTCTGTAGGCTAGTTAGCGTTTAACTAACTAATTATCATTTGCTCATTTAGTTAACGATTTAATTAACCATGTCTTCCTTGTTAAAAGTGAGTTGAATTTGATCAAATCGACTCAATTTCCGCTGCAGTACACCAGTGTACCAGAAAGTTGCCAAGTATATGTGCCAGGTATAACACAAGCGTACCAGGAAACCGAAGTACGCGCCGGTACCAGCAAGGTATATCATGTATATTTGGGGCCCTTTTGGGGGTAGTATTTGAATATTACTTCAACATGTATTCAGAGAAATGTGTTACTCAATGTCACATTTATGTATATGTTCAGTACTTTTTATTACGGCCTTTAACTTGTTAAAAATGAATGTGAACACATTGTTCGCTCAATTAGGATAGCATTTCAAACCGTGTCCATCGTCAGAACGTCAAAATGCTTTTAATGTACGAGATAATATCAGAATGAGAGGTATTTCAAAATTTAATTTAAAAACGAGACAGGTAGGAATACGGCGAAGAAATCGATCTGTATGTAACAAAAAAAGCAAGAACCAAAGATACTGCGAGAGAACGAGATAGGGAGGAAGAAAAATACATAGACAAACAGACAAACAGAGACAAACAGACAGACATGCAGACACGAAGACAGTCGAATGACGAACAGAAACAGACGGACGGACGGAGGTAGAGAGGAACAGGCAGTCAGACAGACAGACAGTCAGACAGGCAGACAGACAGAGAGACAGCGACAGAGAAACACACATTGTCGACAGCAAGAGAAAGAGAGAGAGAGAGACAGAGAGAGAGAGAG